>QODF01000246.1:19632-65897 GCA_024372805.1 Oostethus manadensis | reverse complement strand
AACCTCTGTTTCATTCTAAACCTCTATTTTATCTAAACCTCTATTTTATCTAAACCTCTATTTCATTCTAAACCTCTATTTTATCTAAACCTCTATTTCATTCTTAACCTCTATTTCATTCTTAACCTCTTTTTTATCTAAACCTCTATTTTATCTAAACCTCTATTTCATTCTAAACCTCTATTTTATCTAAACCTCTGTTTCATTCTTAACCTCTATTTCATTCTTAACCTCTATTTTATCTAAACCTCTATTTTATTCTTAACCTCTATTTCATTCTAAACCTCTATTTCATTCTTAACCTCTATTTTATCTAAACCTCTATTTTATTCTTAACCTCTATTTCATTCTAAACCTCTATTTTATTCTAAACCTCTATTTTATTCTTAACCTCTATTTCATTCTAAACCTCTATTTTTAAACTTCTATTTCATTCTAAACCTCTATTTCATTCTAAACTTCTTTTTATTCCTAAACCTCTATTTTATTCTAAACCTCTTTTTTATTCTAAACCTCTTTTTTTATCTAAACCTCTTTTTTATTCTAAACCTCTATTTCATTCTAAACCTCTATTTTTAAACCTCTTTTTCATTCTTAACCTCTATTTCATTCTAAACCTCTATTTCATTCTAAACCTCTATTTCATTCTAAAATTATTTTTAATTCTAAACCTCTATTTCATTCTAAACCTCAATTTCATTCTAAAATTCTTTTTAATTCTAAACCTCTATTTCATTCTAAACCTCTTATTCGTTCTTGACCTCAATTTCATTCTAAACCTCTATTTAGTTTTAAACCTCTTTTTCATTATAAACCTCCATTTTTAAAACTCTATTTCATTCTAAACCTCTATTTCATTCTAAACCTCTTTTTTATTCTAAACCTCTTTTTTATCTAAACCTCTATTTCATTCTAAACCTCTTTTTCATTCTTAACCTCTATTTCATTCTAAACCTCTTTTTCTTTCTTGACCTCAATTTTATTATAAACCTCTATTTCGTTCTAAACCTCTATTTCATTCTAAACCTCTATTTTTAAAACTCTATTTCATTCTAAACCTCTATTTTTAAAACTCTATTTCATTCTAAACCCCTTTTTTTTATCTAAACCTCTGATTTATCTAAACCTCTATTTTATTCTAAACCTCTATTTTATCTAAACCTCTATTTTATTCTAAACCTATTTTTTATCTAAACCTCTATTTTTAAACCTCTATTTTATCTAAACCTCTATTTTTAATTCTCTATTTTATCTAAACGTCTATTTTTTTCTAAACCTCTATTTCACTCTAAATTCTAAAAAAAATTTTTTATCTCGATTTTGTCCAAGACCTCAATTTCATTCTTAACTACTGTATTTTCTAAACCTTTATTTCACTGTAAAACTAATATATATAAATAAATTTGACCTTTTGTTTAATTCTAAACCTCTATTTCTTTTCTTAATTTTTATTTGTTCTAAAGCTTTATTTTATCCTTAACCTCTATTTGTTCTAAACTTGTATTTGTTCTAAACCTTTATTTTTTTCTAAACCTTTATTTGTTCTAAACTTGTATTTGTTCTAAAGCTTTATTTTATTCTAAACCTTTATTTGTTCTAAACTTGTATTTGTTCTGAAGCTTTATTTTATTCTAAACCTTTATTTGTTCTAAACTTGTATTTGTTCTGAAGCTTTATTTTATTCTAAACCTTTATTTGTTCTAAACTTGTATTTGTTCTGAAGCTTTATTTTATTCTAAACCTTTATTTGTTCCAAACTTGTATTTGTTCTAAAGCTTTATTGGATGCAAACCTTTCTTTTATTCCGTATTTATTGCGTCAACTGCTTCTGTTGTTACCACGCAAGTAAAGACCAAGTATGATAAGTAAGGAAGCCCGCTGGGTAAGTTGACTGTGATGTTGTTAACGTTGTTCGGAAAGAGCAGGTAAGTTAAAGAAGAGTAGGCTGATAGATCACAATTATCATTTTTCTGTTGCATATTTTTAATAATATATTTTTGTTTTCGTCCCGAACAGAATTTCACGACTTGATTTTGATTTTATGATAAAAGGTATGTACACACCAATGGAAGTGCTTTACTTTGTTTACTTCAGGGCTCTTCTCTGGGGTTAGACATTGAGACTGATGACGATTTCATGTGGTTTTATTTTGTGACGCGTCATTTCCTTTCTCAACGCTGGCCGGACTTTGTGAGGAAGGGTGGGCAGGATTCCAAAAGAGTCCATCTCCTTGGCTTCCCTTGCTCTGCTGTCACGCTGATCCTGCTCAAACCCACTAGGGGGCATAATTGCATGTAGTCTGGGGATTTAGATGATGATGAGATGGAGCCCACTGACTGTGGTCCACAAGAATACCAAGCTAGAGTGTATCTAATGCACTTTATTGGTACAAACAAGCTGAAGCGCTACTGTACAGATCGTCAACAGATGATCGGATTGCAGGGATAAATGCCAGAGGATCAATGATATGATCTTTGCCATCACGAATGGCGCAGAAAATGAGGTTATTATTGATGAATGATTCATGCATGCGGCTGATTCATCACTAATTCCTTTTCATAAGAATAGCAGCACGCATGCTATTCTTGCCATCAACACTGAAGCGTGATCAATCACGTTAGCTCAAAGGCCGAGGCGGCCATTCATCCGTTACGCAAACGTTACACACACATGGCACGAAGTGATCGTTGCCTTTGCTTCCTCCGCACACACACACGCCTTTCATTTCACTCGTGGTTTTGCACAAAAGACAAATCACGTTCAAAATAAATGTCATTGTAGCAAGTGAGCCCCAAAGCATAATTAGCTCTCCGGCCAATGCTTGAAGCAACGTTGGAATGTAACACGAGCCGCTGTGGAATACAACGGCAATCCAGTCCAACCAAGAAGCTCACACTTTTCTTCCTGGCCGTCAGTGGTAGCTTTTCAAAAAAGATTCACTTTCGGATTATTAGAGCACTCTGGATGTAACGTAACACCCCTATAGTCATCTTTACACTCATATTACCCAATAGAGTAGACACAAGAAGACAAAAAGAGATTTTTAATGCAGGGACGTGATACACAAAATCGGGTCTACGAGAATGAGACAAGACAAGATTACTTTTAACATTACAAAAAGTACAACGAAAACCTATTTTAAAAAAGAATAATGATTTCAGTTCATTAGTACCACATCCCTTTGCATTGTTGCTCAGAAGGCCGCGCTCATCTGCATGTTGTGTGTATGCTAGCAGCCCCGCCTCCATCCACACAGACAAAGAGACTGCACGACTGACAAAAGGGCTCACCCTGTTCACGCCGTTGTTCCAGGGTGCTGAACTCTCTTCCTGCCTGTTCAGAGGTGAGCGACGAGGAATTGCAGCCCGGTTCATTTTCATTTATTGTGTGATTAATGAGTCGGTTTGCTTCCCAGGCCGGGCGCCCACGAGCGTTTTACCCTGGCAAGGTTTGGGACACCCGCATAAGTAAGACCTGATACAGACTCACACATCACGCATTTGGAAAAATCCCGACAGAGGTCAAAGTGGGGCAAGTAGCGATGCAAACACCCCCATCTGCATCTGCATCCACGGGCTGTGGTACCGTTCCTAAGCGCTGTATTTTTAAAACAGAATACAATTTGACACAGTGTACCGACGATACCAGGTACCAGATACCAACTGTGCAAAAGCGGCATTTTTACAGTAAGTGTGAAAGAAAAGGCAGGGATCCTCAACCACCACACACCTGATATTTACGCTGGCTTCTTCCACTCGGCTGGACGGTCCTTGAACGCACCATGTAACTTTGTCCCACGCTGCACACACAGACCCTGCGCGGGCATGCACGACGGTAAGACGGGATGACCTAAGTGAGTGCTGATGTGCATGTTTGTTCTGGGAAAAGTTGGTAGTGGCGGATGGCGATTCGGTATTTGAACCTCTGTTGGGTCTGTCTTAGTTGGAAATGAGATCGATTCGATGGCTACAATCCATTTCAGAGAGGGACTGTCAAGCGGCTGCTAGTGTTGCGCTGCATGTCTCGGTTCATCTAAGGACGTGTGGCTGATTCTTATGCATCCGGGATGCAGCCCAACCAGACGTTCGCGACTCCAGTACACAGTCAAATTAGGAAACCCCGTCATCGGTTTGCATGAGCTCACTCCTGTGCTCCTCAAGTGCTGCACACAAGGAGGTGAAAATGTCTCCAAACTGTGCTATTGAACGGCAAACACCCGCTGTAAGTTTGGGGTGCCTCCTCCAATCGGCGTAAAATGTGCTGCATACCTTGCGGGCGCCGACAAGCGCATGTCTGGGTGCAAAACATGGCCGCCGTCAGGCCCCAGGTGGATCGCCATAAGCCATGGAGCGCTTCACGTGTATCCAAACATGCCACCGAATGCAACACAAACAGGCTCTTTGCAGGACCCGAGCTTGGCTTCCCGCTGCTCCGATGACCTGTTTGACCTCCAGACACGTTCAGCTGCTCAGGAAGGTTGCGGCAAACAGCGTCAGCTCCCCGCATCCACACGGCAAGCCAGAGAATTCATATGGAAGCCGCAACAGTTTGTTGGCTGATCCGGGCCTAATGGAGCTTGCTTAGCGTTTGGTCAATGCTCCGTTTGTCAGCTCTTAGAAATGCACATAGAAGATATCTGGCGCGCAAAGAAGCGAATTCATTACGGCTCGTAACGGCGATAAACAATCATCTTCTTGTCTCCGGCCGGGCCGGCCACCGGAGGGCCGAGATCCATCTTTCATGTCGCTGCTAAAAAGGAACGAGAGCGGAGGCGTACACGGGCTGAATAGAACCGCCCCTGTTTGGTAATCGTTCTCGCTATCTTTTCACACGAGCAGACCTTTCATTCCGGCCCTTTCAGCACAAAAGGCGAAGAAGAAAAAAGTTTGTCAGTCCCCTGTTTCTTTAGTTGTGGGCTTTCTTCTCCGGGCTCTTTCTAGTTGCAGCCTAATCCCGGCCATGCATGAGCGATCAGTTGTGTCCTGTTGTTTCACTGTTCTGCTAGTTTTCGAGCAGTAGGGTTCCTCCTTTGTTCCTTTTCTTGGCCAGACACAGAAAAGGTAAGGAGAGGAACGAGTAATGAAATCTCCTCTGTAGACTTAGGCCTTTGTGTCCCTTCATCTGGATTTTCAGCTACAGCTTTGACTGTAATTAAGGCGGATTGTTGCCACGATGCACCTCTCTGCTGTTTTTCCTCTTGCCCTTTGGAGACTTCCAGGAAGGCGGCATCAAACGCTCCTATCCGGAGCTGCTATCTGGAGCCCGGCGATTGCGGAAGCTGCCCTTGTTTTTATGTGGGGGTCAAACAAAAAGTTGTTGAAAAAGCAAGTCTGACAGGGCAGGGATTGTTTTGACATCACAAAGCAGCTCTCGGGCCGACTACAACTTACAGCTTTACGGCTTCTGTCAAATGCGCTTTGCATGTACATACCAGCGTTCCCATTCCCAGGACCGGTATGGTACCGGTAACTGCCTTGTGTCGGCTTTTTTGTAGTGTAGTTCGGGCACTCCTGGACGCGAGAAGAAGCGCAAGAAATGAGGGCGTGAGCGACCGTGACATCCCCGCTATCAGGAGAACCAGCGTATAGAGGGGGAGGAGCCACCTGCCGCGGCCCAGCAAGGTGCACTGTATTCGGGCACACGCTTTCCAGCAGCCGGTGTGACGCCACGGAGGTCTCTGGCAAACCTTTTGCACTTTGGCGGCTGATAGCGTTTTTGGTGTCTTCCTCGGAAGCGTTTGTTTACACATGAGCTCAGGGGAAGTTGCGACAAGCCGTTAACGTCACGGGCAGGCGGGAAAGGGAGCGCTTGATTTGGTCACCTGCACAGTCCAGCTAATCTGGCCTCATTGGAGCATTTTTTTATTGGAGATATTTGGAATGTTTATTGGTATGATGTCGTAACAGCGGCATGTTAGCTTCATTGGCCGCTCTAAATTGTCCATTATAGTGTGAATGTTTGTCTATATGTGCCCTGCCATTGGCTGGCGACCAGTCCGGGGTGTACCCCGCCTCCCGGCCAAAGTCTGCTGGGATAGGCTCCAGCATCCCCGCCACCCTGATGAGGATAAGCGGCATAAAAAACGGATGAATGAGGAATCTCAAAACAGCCTAATCTGTTTGGGTAATGGGACATTTCTTTATGGGCTTATGGGGCAGTTATGATTGAGCCCTTTTGAGTCTGCCTAGCAACAAGTATCTGCAACTTGACTGGGCAAAAGAATACGAGCACGTTGCTTTTGTTTGTGCCATTGCCGAGTAGTGCAACTTAGAGCGGTCCATGTAGGGGTGCACCATGCGACAAGAGGCAATTACGCATTGGGGGCAGGTCCGGCCCCACCAGATGCCCGTGTATTTTTTTCATGTCATCTATTTCATGTGTAATGCAGAGCAGTGAAATTTGGTTCTGCTACAATTTGGAGTATAAACTGGAATATTTTCTGAGCAGTTTTCCATCACGTTGTCATGCATTCCGATGCATTTGATATGCAATACAGAGCAAGGAAATAAATGTTCTCATTGGACAGTGGGGCGGTTACGATCGAGTCCTGTGAAGTCTGCCTAGCAACAAGTGGCTGTACAATAGGAGCAGGATGAGGAAGATACGTCTGCTGCCCGTGTGATATTTTTTCCCGTGGATATCCAAGTACAGTATATACAGTAGCTTTCTTGTCAGAACACTGCGGTTCTTTTCAGAGGACAATGCATGACGGCGTCCAGTGCGGGGGTGACGGTTATTAGCGTGATCGTGGCACCAGGCGCTCCATATGGGCTGAGCGGGGACGGCGGCGGCGGCGGCGGCGGCGGCCCGTTCAAAGGGACACTTCATTGTCGCAGGCTGATCTCGAATCTCCGCGCTTGTCTGTCCTAATTAAAAGTCTTGCGGGTGCGCGGGGCGCCGAGGCCTCGGCTCGGCAGGAAATTATGATGGCAAACGTCTTCCTGTCGAGTCCCGCGCTTGGCACTACAAAGTGACGCGGGCCGCCTTTACCTGAATAGGCTGGAATCGGAGCAGACAGCCGCATCATCCCGCCTCTTAGTCTATCAGGGCTGTGCACAAGTGGCCATTGTTGACGCCAAAAACAGGATTAAGGAGGGTCTTCAAGGGAATTGATTTTCATGTGAGAACAATGGCGGGGCGCAGAACACTGGGGCCCGGGACTGAAGAGCTCCATGAAAAGGGGTGCGGGCGCTGAGATTAAAGCAATCAGGTTCTTTACCCCCGCTCTTTTTGGGGGGGTAACACCCCCATCCATTCTCTGGGCGCAGTCATTTCAAAGTAGAGAATAAAATGGGAGGGAAAAAGGCACAAGTTGTTTACTTTACTTGCTCTTGACAAAAGTTCAAGAGCAATCAGAGGTGACGTCGAATGTTGCGGACAGCCAAAAGATCCCGTTCGGGGAGTGCGGGTTTTCTGGGGCGGGGAGGGAAGAGGGGCTTCGGGGGCTGGGAGGCGAGGTCCCGCGTTCGGGGGCGAACACGCCGCGTCACCAAGAGGGGATCAGGGGTTAGGGATGAAAGGGGCGGCCGCCTCGTCCTCCCGTCTTTGCGTGCAGCTGTGGGCGCCATTGTGGACGTGCTCATTTGCATGCGTTTGGCGGGAGCTCCGGAAGGCGGCGCAGGGGGCCAAGAATGAGCAGCTTTGCGTTTCTTTTTTTTTTTTTACCACGGAGGCAAAAGGGCGGGGAAGTAAACAGGCAGGCACGTAGGCGGGCATCGGCTGCACTTACACCTCGGACCGGGCCCTCAGTCCCGTCTTCAAGCGCAAATGTAAACGGCAGCCTGATGCCGCGGTGACAGAGTGACCAGGCTCGCTCGGGTGGGTGGGGGTTCTGGGCCGCCTGATGACGAGGGGAGTGTCTCTCACAGACTAGAGACAGGTTTATTGGGCCTGATGAGTGTTAAGCTGCTGCTCCGAGCCACAATGGACCCTGTGATCTCCCTTTGTGGCTTATTGGGAAGCACTGGTGCGCTCGGCAGCTCGCACTCTGTCATCAGACAGCTTGTGAACAGGCTGCACAAGGCCTGGCCAGGGATGATGGAGCCACCAGCCACTTAATTATGGGCATGATGGGGCCCGGCTGGGCAGAGAATTTGCATGTACTCTTCTGTTTCATGGCATCTTTCTCCTGGACTGGCTCAAGAAAGCTGCATACTTCAGACCAAAGTGCAGAAGGTTGGCCAGAGACCTCGGTGGTGTCACGCCGGCTGCTCGGAGCGTGTGCCTGAATACAGTGCACCTTGCTGGATGGTTGCTAACAGGTCCACTTGCTCACATCCTCATTTCTTACCTCCAGGTGTGCACAAACTACACTTCCATCTCAGATTCTTCGTCATTCGGGCATCACATCGAAGATGTAGCGCACAACGGCCTTTTAGTCACAATAAAAACAGTTGCATAAACGCACAAGAATAAAAAGAGACTAAAAAGAGAAGAAATAAAAATGATAACAAAATGTGTATGTATGTACTGCATGGATATGTGTATGTGCACAGTATGCGTATGTATATGTACATATATATATGTGTGTGTGTGTATGTATGTATTAGTATTATCATTATTATTATTTTTTTTTCCTGTATTTTTGCTCATTTTGCTCTGTGACTGTTCTGGTTGTTGCTGAAATTGTGATTATTGTTGTTTATAATATGGTTGAAATATGTTTGTGAGGTTCTTCTGCACCCTTTCTTATATCCCCCACCGCACCCCCCACCCGCCCCTTTTCAGGTCAGGTCCGGCATGGAAATGTGGCGCAACAAAATTCATAATAAACGCAGTCAAACGTCAAGGGAGACTCATTTGGATTATGAAGTCTTCCTCGGCAAAGCAATTTTGGGGCAGCTTGACTCCCATTCTGCTGGTATGATGCTGGACAAGACAAAACAAATAAAAAACAAATGGATATACAGTAAATGTATCAGTGCAATGTGTTCATATCATTAATGTAACTTTGTTGGTAATATAATAATAATAAGAAGAAATGTTCAAATCTGTTTTTGTAGTTTTTCACCAATCTAATGGCAGCTGGGTAAAAACTGTCATGGAGCCTCACCGTTGTGCAAGGCAGGCTGCGGTGTATTCCGCCGGAGGGTAGGAGAACGAACAGGCAGGGCCGAGGGGGATCCCGGGCAGTTTTTGTTGCCCCGGCCAGGCTGTTTCGCCAGGTCCCTGACAATTGGCAGTGTGACCCCGATCATCTAGATCATCTCTCAAACAGTTCTCTGTATCATATCGGTCTTGGAAAGCAGAGGGTTTTTTTTGCACTGGTAAAAAAACATTTCATGCCTCTCTAAAAATCAGACAAAAAAACGCAGCAGAAAGTGACAAAAGTAAAGAGAAGAAGCTGAAATGTTGACTGTAATAACATAATAATAATCATAAACAAAAGCGTTTTGTTGAAATATTGACAGTATTGTATATCTCATTCATTAGATCCGTCTTTCTGCTAAATAAGAAGAAATGGAATATTTTTGGCGACCAGTCCAGCAGGGTGTACCCGGGATAGGCTCCAGCATACCCCAGAGACCCTAATGAGGATAACGGCACCGAACACGGACGGATGGATGGACTTTTTTTTTTTTTCTCCTATACTGTACATATTTTTCACTGAACAACAGGGCAGTGGTGGGTGAGCCCCTTCAACTCTGCCTAGCAACAAGTGACATACCCAGCAGTTCATTTTTGTCCCGTCTTCTTCGTCCCGGCATGGTGTAACGACCCCGAGGATGCGGCGAGCAGGACGCCAAACAAATCAGGCGGGAGGAATCTGTGATTGTAAACGCTGCGAGGCGGCGGCAGCAACTCGGCGACAAGCGAAACCAACAGGCCCGACTCACACGACGGCACACAAACGGTAAACAATGCTCCACCAGACACACCGCTCGTGACACATTTTGGTCCACTCCGTTCCTTTTTTCTCCCCCATCTGCGACATTTTTTTTCACTGAACAATGGGGCAGTTATGATTGATTGCTCCCTGTGAACTCTGCCTAGCAACAAGTGACACATCCAGGGAAAAGAATGGCTTGTAGTCCATTGCAACTTGGCTGGGAATTTGGAGTTCAAAGTCCAAATCAATTTCTTTTTTGTTTGTTGTTTGCATTGCACCCACTAGTGACATGTGCATGAAGGGGGGGGGGNTCTTTTTTTGTGTCTTGTCCAGCATCATAACAGCTGAATGGGAGTCAAGCTGCCTTTAAATGCTGAGCAAAATTTCTTTGCCAAGGGAGATTTCATAATCCAAATGAGTCTCCCTTGACATTTGACTGCGTTTATTATGAATTTTGTTGCGCCACATTTCCAAGCCGGACCTGACCTGAAAAGGGGACGGGTGGGGGGTGGGAGATATAAGAAAGGGTGCAGAAGAACCTCACAAACATATTTCAACCATATTATAAACAACCATGATAATCAAGATTTCCGCAGCAACCAGAACCGACACAGAGCTAAATGAGCAAAAATACAGGGGAAAGAAGAAAATAATAATAATAATAATAATGATGATAATACTAATTTCATGTACACACATTCATATACATATACATATACATATATATATACATATACACACACATACACACACATATATACACACAAATACATATATGTGTAGATATATATATATATATATGTATATATATATACACACACACATATATATACGTTTATATACATACATACATATACACATACTGTGCACATACACCTATCCATGCAGTACATACATACACATACAATGTGCATTAATATGTACACACGCATATACATACATGCATACACATGTACTAATAATGATAAACATACAAGAAAAACAACGAAAAAAAAAGTTATAAAGGAGTATAAAGTCATCTATTTGTCCATTTTCTCTGCTGCTAATCGTGGGCGTGTGCTGGAGCCTATCCCAGCTGACTTTGGTGAGAGGGAGGGCACATATACCCATACATAGCAGTGGACAATTTACAGTCTGCAATGAACCTAACATGCATATTTTTGGAATGTACAGACATACAAGCTTCTGATTGGCCAACATGTTAACCATCAGGCGGTTTCAAAGTTATCTCTAATTTTTAAAATGATGCGTGGGCCTGGCTTTTCAATATACAGTGAATTTTCATTTGGAATTCTGCCTAGCAACAAGGCATGGGCACATAACTCCGTTATTTCTCCCCCCGCCCACTCTCGTCTTTTCCCAAGAGGAGTTTCTGATGTTCTGATGCAATCTTGTTATTAGAAGGCCCGTCTTTGCAGCCCTCTGCTGCCGGCACCTTGATTCCCTCCAGCGGGGGTTAGGGGTCAGCGTCCAGAGGTCCGGGGGCCAGGACGTCTCGGGGCGGCTTGTGTCCCGAAGAGGGGCTGACCTCTGGACCCGAGTGAGCGGGAACCCCGCCTCCCCCTTTTGATGCGCCCTCTTTGAAAGCACTTAATTAGCCGGGGTGGCTAAACGTTCGGAGCGTCTGGGTTAGCATGTGTGTCCAAGACCTTGCCCACTTGTTTTGTGGGTGTCAGGAGGTCTTTGGAAACAACGTGCTACTTGGACAACTTGTTTGCGCAGTGAAGGCTGGCGGCCCATTCACGCCTTGGCATTCATTGGAGAAGGTCTTTCTGCTAATGAAGAGAAGTCCTTGACATGCTCGGCTTTCCCCCAATCAGCTCCATGATTTGCTTTGGCTTTGGCTTTGTGTGTGATATGTTCCCGAGCAGCTCCGGAGGGAGAACACAAGAAGCTCTCATCTGACAGGCAGAGGTTGGAGCCACTTTGCCACATTCAGCATCTCCCCCTAATCTTTAGAAGGGGAGGGGGGGGGCATTAATGCACATTTCCCAGAATGTAGCTTTTCATCATGTATCCAGCCAGTGGTCATGGATTTCATCTGCTATCCAATTTTCTCCTCATTCTCCTCAAAAAGATCTGCTATAAGTCATCACGAGCCTGACTGTGAGCCTCAGCTGTGGATTCGTCGGATGCGGGCTGCCGCACGTACGCGCAAATAAAGCCTGTTTACTCCTCCTGCAACATCACGACAAGGCCGGTCCTCCTCGGCGTACATCCGCCTCCAGGTCAGGAAAGATGGATTTCTTTGGGAAAACTTCCGAACATGCGTTTGTGTTATTTGTGGGGCGGGGCTGGTTATGGAAGCTCCTTCCCCCCCAAAGCCACCGCTTGGAATCTCTCCAGTCCATCCGTTTTCTGTCGCTTGGGTGGGGGTGAGCTGGAGCCTATCCCAGCTGGCGAGAGGCCCCCTGTACTGGTTGCCAGCCAAAATCTCTTCTATTTACTTTTATTTGCACCTTGACATCTACTAAATGACCTTGACCGTGCTTATGCAAGGCACCTTTCAGTACTTCATTGAATTATTTAGTAATATTTGGTTAGTTTGACACTATTTTTCCACAAAGGCTTGCAAACCACGGATGAGCTCGGACTGAACATTTTGCTTTGAAAGGTCAAGGAAATGGTATCGGTGATGGTTTCACTCATTTGTTTGCTCTCAGGGGCCGCGCGGGGGCTGAGTGGGCAGCACATTGGCCACACAGTCAGGAGGTTCTGGGTTGGAATCTCCGTTGGGCATGTCTGTGTGGAGTTTGCATGTTCTCCCCGTGCGTGTGTGTGTTTTCTCCGGGTACTCCGCTTTCCTCCCACATTCCAAAAACATCCATGTTAGCTTCATTGGCCGCTCTAAATTAGAGTGTGACTGTTTGTTTGTCTGTATGTGCCCTGCGATTGGCTGGCGGCCAGTCCAGGGTGTACCCCGCCTCCCGCCCAAAGCCAGCTGGGATAGACTCCAGCATCCCCGCCACCCTGATGAGGATAAGCGGCCTAGAAGATGAATGAATGTTTGCGCTTCCACGACAATGTAAGTGTGGGACGGTCCCTATGAGGCACCAGAAGATTGCAGTGGAGGGTCAGCAGCTGAGGTCACGGAACACGAAACATCATATGTTTATGTAAACATAGAGTCGACAGATGACTCGGACGCCTTGCTTCCCGGTGGAGCTTGATTTAGCGCGCACTGCTTGCCACTGCAAGGACTTTGGCCTGGGAGATATCATACATCTGCTGCATCTTCATGTTTGCGTGCCCCCCGTGCACCTTCCATACAGTAGCTGCCACGTCATCTGAAAGACAAGAAGTCTTTTGTCCTAACAAGCATGAAAGGATTGCAGGAGATTTACACTCTCGCCTGTGATTTAAACATCAAGGCTTAACCTATTTCTTTATGAATAAAGACGTGCGCGCTTGATGTTCTCTCGCCTTATAACTTGATGATTCTTTCCTTTAGTGGATTAGCTTGAAGAACCATCCGTGTCTTTCTTTCGCTCACCTGCCAAATTGTGCCGTTTGGAGCTCCAACAGGAGGGTATTTGTGTGGAAGGAGGATCATCTGCAACGGGGAGGTGGCGCAGCGGTGGATGGTTTCAGCCAGAGTCTGGTTATTTGTGTCATTTTTGGGTACCGCATGTTGGCCTAGCAGTCAGGACCGCCTTCGGAGCCGAGCCGCCTGCAGTCAAGCATCGATCGAGCGGCCCCCGCCCCGGTGGTGGCCATCTTATCCGAGGATGCGTCAAGCAGACCGGCGGGGGGGCTGCTTGCTTTATCATTTCTCCAACTGGACCTGGCTTTGCACCGGAGCCCTGCTCCTAATTTGACGCATGATTCCAAACAGCACGAACGCATTTGTGACATCAAGGAGGGGCGGGGGTGGTGGTGGGCGCTAATAAGGCTCGTCTCGCTCACGACTTGAGCACTACGCTAACACCAGACTTACTTGGAACGGGCTCAGACACACGAGGCCACTCACAAGGAATTGGCTAAACTAAGTGGAGATCTGAATCAGAACCAGCGGCCTACCGAGCGGTACGGCACTCGAGCAGCAGCAGTTTTGGACCAGCTACAAAGTCCTGAGATTGAACAAGAGACGGGTTCTGGATCAGTAAAGTGCAGGCACCCCTCCGTTATGTCGCCTTGTTGGTTCCAGACCCAACCATGACAATTTCCATCAATATTTCATCATTTCAATATTAATAGAATGTTTTTCTAGTCGCAGCATAGAAAACCTTTTCTGGTCCGTCGGCCCACTGACTGTTTTCAAGCCTTTAGTTTTGCTGGGACTTTTTACTCGCACTGTGCTTATCCTTAAGTTTGATCCTTTTTTCCTTTTCTATTTTCAGACTTAACTTTGGCCGCGCCTGTTTCTAGCAGCAAAGTCACACTTTATGCTGGACTTGTCCCCAATAAAGACCTGGTTTTTTGTCTGCGCCTTGCATCTTGGGTCCTGTCTGCGCCAAACGTAAAATTATACACATTAGCACGAAACGCCACCGAATCTCACATTTGCGCTTTCCCACATAAGATACGAATGTGTACAGTATGTGTGTGTGTGTGTGTGTGTGTGTGTGTGTGTACAGGGCGGATGGTTACGCCACTGGAAAACGTTGTGGAACCACTGGTTTACCGCAAAGAGATTTACAACCCCAATGTTCACAGCTCAGTAGTGTTGGCAGCACTCATGCACACCACCGCCATGCTTGACTGTAGAGCAAGACATGATTTTCCCTGTTAGGCAGCAATGATCCAGGCGGTTCGTTCCCGGTATGACCGGTGTCAGGGTTTGGTTCGCGTTGCCGGCAATAAGTCGGACCCGTTTCCAGTGAGGGTTGAACTCCGCCAGGGCGGCCCTTTGTCGCCGATTCTGTTCACTACTTTCATGGACAGAATTTCTAGGCGCAGCCAGGGCGTTGGGGGGTTTCAGTTTGGTGGCCGCAGGATTCCGTCTCTGCTTTTTTTGCAGATGATGTGGTCCTGTCGGCTTCATCGAGCCGTGACCTTCAACTCTCACTGGATCGGTTCGCAGCTGAGTGTGAAGCTTCTGGGATGAGAATCAGCACCTCCAAGTCCGAATCCATGGTTCTCGCCCGGGATAGGGTGGAGTGCCATCTCCGGGTCGGGGATGAGGTCCTGCCTCAAGTGGAGGAGTTTAAGTACCTCGGGGTCTTGTTCACGAGTGATGGAAGGAAGGAACGCGTGACGGACAGGCGGATCGGTGCGGCGTCTGCAGTGATGCGGACTCTGCACCGATCTGTCGTGGTGAAGAGAGAGCTGAGCCGAAAGGCAAAGATCTCGACTTACCGCTCGATCTACATTCCTACCCTCACCTATGCTCATGAGCTTTGGGTAGTGACCGAAAGGACAAGATGGCGGGTACAAGCGGCCAAAATGAGTTTTCTCCTCAAGGTGGCTGGACTTTCCCTTAGAGATAGGGTGAGAAGCACTGACATCCGGGAGAGACTCGGAGTAGTACCGCTGCTCCTCCGCATTGAGAGGAGCCAGATGAGGTGGCTCGGGCATCTGGTTAGGATGCCTCCCGAATGCCTTCCTGGGGAGGTGTTCAGGGCACGTCCGACCGGTAGGAGGCCTCGGGGAAGACCCGGGACACGTTGGAGAGACTATGTCTCTCAGCTGGCCTGGGGACGCCTCGGCGTCCGCCGGGAAGAGCCGGACGAAGTGGCCGGGGAGAGGGACCTCTGGGCTTCCCTGCTTGGGTTGCTGCCCCCGCGACCCGACCTCGGATAAGCGGAAGGAAATGGATGGATGGGCACCCGTGTTTATGTGCCCGTGGAGGATCTGGGTGGTGATGTGCGGAGGAGCCTTTGGGAAAGGATTGTGGGTTACAAAGCAGCAGACATGCACTAAATGCAAGCCGAGGAAAACACAAGCTCTTTAGGAACATTTTGCATTTCCTATAAAGACCTCTTCTCCGTCTCCCTCCTTTCCGCTCCCTCAAACCAAACACAATCTCTGCCTGTTCCCCCGCTTGGTGGTGGCTCAGTGGGATGCAGCCGCACAAATTACACACATAAACCTCGCAGGGAAAAATGTTTAATAGTTTCTGCTGCGCTCCACCACACACACACACACACACACACTGAACAAGAAGCAGCATGTGTGTGGCTGCTGAGTAACATTATGGGTCCAATTAAACGTATGAGCACAAGACAAGGCAGCAAGGGGGTGGGAGAGTGGAGGCCCAAAATGGTTGCAAACACGCAAACATGACAATTTATGGACGCCAGAGCAGGAGACTTTTGAGGCTGCTTCTCTACCGGCAGAGGAGGAAGAGAGGAAACGTTCACAGCGAATCAAAGCGAACCCCAAGAAGTGAGCGACTTCAAAGTCAAGAGTGTGATGAGCAATACGCTGGGAGAGAGATAGGAAGTGTGTGTGTGTGTGTGTGTGTGTGTGTGTGTGTGTTGCGTTTCAGGATGAGGCAACCGAGCTTCCTCGTTTTAGATAACCCCACACGTTAACCTTCAAAAATGTAGCACAACAAATCAATGCCGACATTGACTTGCCCCTTTCTTCTGCTGGAACTTCTGCTAAATGCACCTCCGAAGATGTTCTTCATGAACGTCTTCACCGTTGGGACATTAATCTCTCTCACTTAGTCGCTGGCTGTGATGAAGGAAAAACCTCCTCCCTGGTGGACACCCCACCACCTCCGTCCCGTCTAATCGCCCACCACTTCATCCACGGCATTCTTCTCGTTGTTTTGAAGCTCATAGCTGGTGAGGCGCGGACGCCGTAGAGGTTTTTCAAAGTTAGACGGACAATTTAGAGCGGCCAATGAAGCTTACGTGCATGTTTTTGGAACGTGGGAGGAAACCCGGAGAAGACCCACACAAGCACGCACGGGGAGAACATGCAAACTCCACACCGACGGAGATTCCAACCCCCAACCTCCTGACTGCGAGGCCAATGTGCTACCCACTCGACCACCGTGCGGCCGTGATGAAATATGATCAAGAATATGAAGATGCTGAGGTTCTCTTTGGGTGTGACCAGGATGGACAGGATCAGGAAGGAGCACATCAGAGGGACAGCACATGTTAGAGGTTTTGGAGATAAAGTCAGAGAGGCCAGACTGAGATGGTTGGGACATGTCCAGAGGAGAGATAGTGAATATTTTGGTAGAAGGATGCTGAGTTTTGAATTGCCAGGCAGGAGGCCTAGAGGAAGATCAAATAGGAGGTTTATGGATGTAGTGAAAGAGGACATGAAGGTAGTTGGCGCAAGAGAAGAGGATACAGAAGACAGAGTTAGATGGAGGCAATTGATTCGCTGTGGCGCCCCCTAACGGGATAAGCCGAAAGGAAAAGAAGAGCATGTCATCTGTTACTGTGGAGTTGTGGCGGTAGTTCCTCACACATAATTTGCACGGGCCAACATTTGCAGCACTTCTTGAAATGCTGCAAATATTAAAGAGCAGCATCTCTGTTGCCAGGACTTTCTGCAAAGGCACGCAGTGTTTGTCCACCCAACATCTCAGGGAGTGCTGATTCCCCTTCCCTACCTTTCATTCCCTTATGGCGGCACCGGCGGGTCGTGCCTGTTAAGCCCACCGAGAGGCGGCGACGTCGTGGGATTGCTACCGGGCTTCAACGGGCAACGCCGGCGCTCTTCATCGGTCACGTAAGGTCGATTCCGGTTTGACCACCTCTTTTTCCCGCGCTTTTGCAGGATCGTCTGCTTACCTGCCGGGACCCGCTGCCGCGTTCGCTTGGCCCGTCCTTCAAGGATTCCCTCTCCTCGACCCGATACTTGACCATGTGTAAATTGTTAATAAAGTTGGTAGTTGTAATACCCTCAAACACTTCAGGGACCTTTTACGTCACTAAGTTCTACACTTATTTACATGAACAAGCGTATCAAATCATGAAATGTTGCATATGATTTATGCCATGCTGATTTTTCACACTACTTTTTCACACTACTAATTTCCCCAGACATGATTTACCAGCCTGGATATTGCTTACTATTGTATCGTAAATGATATCAGTATGAGATATCTTGAAACAAATAAAACCACATGCGAGCCACTTTAAAGAATGATCTTCATACGGCCGAGCCGGTTCTGTCCCGGGATGTCCTCTGGACCAGCTGGAGGAGGTGGGCAAGGAGCTCCATTGGTGACAAGATGATCCGTCCCAAGTGCGTGAAGGGGCGCTATGAGTCTTTGGAACCAAAACTGCTCCAAAATTCCTATACTATAAACGTGCAATAAAACGCTGGTTTGCATGCAGCTGTAAGTACTTCTACATATCATGTATCATACTCTTGTACTTTTGATGCTGTGAACCTGGAATGTCCCCGAGAAAGGCCTCTCTTACCAATCTCATGACAAGCCCCGGAATCAAAAGAATAACAAGCCCGGAAAGTTGTCGGAGTTACCAAAGGCGCTGAGCAGTGAAAGGAGGGAAATTGGGTAAAGTGCTGATTGGCCTTCACCGTGGGCTCCTTCTTGGCTGGTGCCAGCGGGCCCCGGGGCGTCATGGCAATTCCAACATTCCGACTTGCATTATTTATACAGGTTATGAGGGATCATTTATCACATTTGTTCAACTTTAAACACGATGAAACAACTCCTCCAGCCTTGGCCAGGAGCCAAAATATCCCCAAAGTGTCTTTATTTGTGCTGGAATGGGAGATATTGTGTTGCCATGGTAACATGGCAACGGCTGCAGCCCTCCTCCCAGCTGTGTGTGTGTGTGTGTGTGTGAGAGAGAGAGCAGGAAGGGCATAGTGTGTGCGTGCACGCATGCATTGATGCCGCCTGCGTGCTGCGCGGCTCCTTTTCACTCATCAGAATAGTCTCTATTAATCCGTGAAAGTTGCGGCGCTCTGAACCGGCCGCCGAGCCCTTTTCCCACTGAACCGACGGCCTGGCCCGGGCTGTGTGTTCTGGCTTCACACTTGATTGGTCTCCCGTGGCAGGACTCCCCTCCCTGCTGGGCGTGGGCCTGCACCCCCACCCCCCACCCCCACCCCGGCGGGGGCCGCCTAATCGGCTTCTCCTGCACCGTAATTACCAGCACTGACTGAGCCCAGGACTCCAGCAAACACAACCGTTCGAGTTTGAGCCAGCGGCACGGGACGTCCCACATCAACAAAAGCCCCAAGTGCAGGCCTGCGTGAGTGTAGGCCCAAACTCCTTCCCGGCACACCTGTGCTTGGCCTGCATGGCCTGCAGCACAAAAAGGAATGGCTGCCAACTGGGCCGTTGTCCTACACGGCTAGAACCCCTCCAGGAGGTGATGTGTTTATTCGGGTGGTGCCCTGGCAACCTGAGAGAGGTAACTCTGTCCCTCTCAACGCATCCTGCACCTGCTGCTCAAGCTCAGGTTTGACTGACACTGTCATTCAACAAAGTTTATTAGGTGCCAAACGCGAAGATTGTCCACAGAAACCACATTTATTTTGCCTATTTTAATTCCAAAGCTTTGGGAACATCTTACTCGGGAAAAGGAGTCAGAGAAGAACCGCCAGGCACCAATAAAATGCTTCTGGCTAGCTGGGCTCACTGGAAGAACTGTTCGTTTGGACTATGCTTGAAAAGAAAAATATGAAATTGGCCATCACACACTATGAGGAAGAGTTGATAGTAAAATGGGAGTTCAAAGAGTACAAACTGTACACCAAATAAAAACTCTGACGAGTAGAATGAAGGCATTTTGAAATTGGCCCCGTGATGGATTGTAACCATTTGGCTACAGCCTATACTGGTTGTTATATAACTGGTTGAGCATGAGCTAATAATGCCAATCGAATGACTTCATCGAGAAAAAGGGGAGCGTATTTCCAAACGTACGTACCAGGGCTGTCTCAGTTCGCGTTGACGCCGTTGGAAGTTTGCAGACGCGCCGATATCTCCGCTGATTTTTGCTCTGCGCTGCGAGTTAAAATTTGTGTTAGGACTGCAAAAATAGCATTAACCGTGCTGCCTGTCTAGTAGAACTATCTGGCCACCGGGAACGGTTATAACAACTCAGTAAAGCACATACGTACATTTTCATTGCATGTATTAAGTGTTGTGTAAAACTATAGCTTGTTAGCTGGAACTTATAACTACAACAGAGCCACCGTCCACCAGTCCGAGCCTGCAGGACTACTTGTACCATAACAAATATGCACATTAGCACTCATCAAATCCTTATACCTTCGTACAATCCCATGTAGTATCAGCATTTGGAAGCAAATGTGAGGTGACAGAAAAAGGGTAAAAATAAAGGAAAGTATTAGTAGCCTATCCTGCGATTGACTGGCGACCAGTCTGGTGCCTTCAGGGACCGTCAAACAAAGTAGGACAAATCGTCGCTTGCATTAAATATTTAGAAACTGGGGGATTTCTAAGTATATTATTATTTTTGAATAAAAAACAGGCCCATATTTACAGGCCCATATTTACAAATATTTACTACTGTCTGCAATTAAATCCAGTTAACTATGAGTTAACTATGGAGAATATGCGATTAATCACGATTAAATATTTTAATCATTTGACAGCCCTAATAAATATTTATATGTACAGTAGAGTTGAAAATCATAGCAGACCATGTGACTAAGCAGGTTAAGTACTGTTATTAGTACATTTTTATTTTTTAAGAACAGCGTACTTTGATTGAAAAGCTGATAGGAGAGGGGAAAACATATGAAGTGGTGCAAAGTTGTTAGGCTCTTCAGCTAAAATGATTCCCACCGCTTTAAAATGGGGAGCAAAATCAGAGAAACGTGGCAGAAAACGGAAGACAGCTCCTGGACGATCAAAGACAGTCTGGAGTTACCTGTAAGTGATGTGACAGATGGGAGATGTCTGTGTGAAGCTAATCTATTTACAACCAGAATCTTATCTTCTAGGCCTGAATATATGGAGGATGGGCTACAGGTTGTCAGGCAAGACGCCACTTTAGTGCCCAACAGTGTAATGAAAACGGTCACTTACAACATCCGCTCTCTCTAACGTTTCAAAACTCAAACCACACGGCAGCTGCAGCGGCCGCTCGGCAGAGGCTTGAGGCGTTGGGGGTGCTGCTGTGAGACTGGAGAGGCGCTGTGCTACTTCAGTAGTTATTCATGTCAGCTGCTAAAATAAAACTATCGCTGTAGCTTGGTTGATATACAGGCCAGGTCTAAAAATCAACATGGTTGGCATTTTTTAGGCCTTTGCAGTCAAAATAGGTGGGCCCCAAGACGTGCAATGTTAGCTCTACCATGCAAACTGCTTTTCTCTCTTCTCTGTCTGTTTGCAGTCAGTTCAGTTATTGTCCAAGTTTCACAGCCATACTCGTACCATACCAGTTGAGTTACTGCTCTTTGTCAAGCAAGTCAAGTCGAGTCACTGTTTTTTGTCAAGCAAGTCAAGTCGAGTCACTGCTCTTTGTCAAGCAAGTCAGGTCGAGTCACTTTTTTTTTCAGAATCCTACCAACAGAACTCCTGAACTTCCCAGCCTGTCAATCAATAGGTTAGATATTATTTGCGATCAGGCTAGCAAATTGTTAAATTAGAAACTCCTTGCCTACGCTTCATTTCCTTATATTTTCAACTCAGTTCCACAATTATTCTCCAAGGATCAAAGGGAAAAAATGTGACCATTTTACCTAAAACTTCCCATCCTTCCTAAGGCTAAGGAAATTCTTTACAAAGTCCTCTCTGGAATCTACCCTTCCAAAGAATTTCTCAGACGCGGGTTTTCTTTTGAGGATAATGTTTGTTGCTTCTGTGATGGGGATTTTGAATCAACTGAACATCTATTTTCATTCATTTTCTATGTTGCTTATCCTCATCAGGGTAACATCTATTTTAGGATTTCCTCCAAAATTCCAAACCCGTCTGAATTTTCTGTAATTTTTGGAATGCTAGAAGGAGAGCAAAAATATTGAAATGTTTTTAGGTATATATTTTTTTTATCCACAAATGTTGTTTCTTGCAAAGTAATCCTTCCTTCCACAAAGAACTTTTTCCCCCCCTTAAATTCCTGGACAAAAAACAAGCAGTGGACCTCAGGAGTAGGGTGGATGACCGGACAACAAAGGAGTTGGACACAATCAGGCTAGCATGGGTTAGCATTATCTCACCGCTACTCTCTAGTACCCCGCCCTCTACACACGGCTCCCCAGTTCATAGCGGCCTCAGGCAATGCCTATAAAATGAAGTTATGACTTTTTTTCCTGAAAAGTTGGAAATGTGCTCTTAAGACTAATAAGACAATCTTTTCTCGCAAATATACAATTTTATTGTCGTCAATTTATGACTTCATTCTCAAAACCTTATGCTTTTTGAACAGGCATTCACTAAGACAGCTCTTCGGCAGGAAGAGGATGAACAAAAACGACTGTTACGTTTGAGCCGTTTTATTGCCGTGTTACGGGCACTGTTTGGAAACGAGGTATGCAAACAAACAGTCTGATAAAGCTCAAGTCGAGTCTTTTTGGAACATTTGCCAAGCAAGTCACAAGTCCTAAAAATTGTGACTGGAGTCTGACTGGGGTCAAGTCACGTGACTCGGGTCTCCCATCCCTCAGATTTTCAATGCTTTCAAAAATGTGTTGGGTCTACATAAGGGGTGATTGTTCATTGCTGCTCGGAGCGTGTGCCCGAATACAGTGCACCGTGCGGGGGCCACAGCAGGCGGCTCCTCCCCCTCTCTATCATCCTGTTCAATTTCATTGTTTTTCACGCCATTCATTCTTTTATTTTTCATCACGAGACATTTTTTCCCTCAACGTCACCCCCATTGAAGACACCTTACAACAGCTCTAATAAATCTATACCTATAATGCATCCTGAAACGATGCGACAGAAGACGTGTGTTTGCTTGAAAAGAGGGTGTGGGAGCATATGGGCGGGGCCACGCAGGTGAAAGTCATGTGACCTGGCAAAGCGCTCCAAAGGCGGCCTCACGTCAGCCGGCGCCGGGTGTCCTGGCACAGAAGGCGGGATCAGACAGACGTTAGCTTATTACTTTCTTATTAGGGCCGTTTTTGCCGTGCACGGATTGGCAGCGCCACCCGCCAGCCGCCCTCTTCACAGGGCCCGGCCTCTGTCAGGGCTGATCAAAAGACATTTCTTCACATCTCCAAACAGGAGAAGAAAAGAGGGGGAGAAGAAAAGAGCCAGAAGGGGGCATACTGCACTCTCTCTCTCTCTCTCTCTCTCGCTTTACTCTTTTTGGTGAATGAGGACTTTTCACAATGGCCTCCCTCTCCCTCTCCTTTTTGCCATTACTTTCTCCAAAACACAAAAGATACTTCCTGTTTTTGCCTTACCAAAAACAATTAGCTGAAGAACGCACAATGGCAGTTCCAAGAGAGAGGTTTTTGAGGTTTTTGGGGGGGAAAGCCGCTAAGGGACCCCCTCTGTCGTGCTAATGAAAAGTGTAACTTTAGCCTCCCAGCTGTACGTCTCAATCCATAATCCGTCCCCAAAATCCTCACCATAGGGCCGCCTCCCGCTCCCATGGCGCTCCCATGCCGCTCCCTTGATGCTCCCATGGCGTTCCCGAGCCTGTAGTTGGGCCAGGCCTGCTCTGATTTAGTGCAGCGCCCACCTCGCAACCTGAGCGGGAGCGGCCGGGCTCCTGTGTGTGCCTCGGTGACCCTCTGTGACAACAACACGGACATTTTGGACCTGCAGAGAAGACCAGCCGCGGGTCCCGCCGTGGAAGCGTCTCCATGCCCTGTGGAGGTGAGTCCACATGTGTCCGTATGTGCATGTATCGGTACCGGGTGGGTCGGGCCCGGGAAGCTTGTGGGACACGATGTGTGTGTGTGTGTCTGGGTCCTTGCCAATCCTGGCATGGCGATGAAAAAGTTATTGATTTCTGCTAAGTGATTAAAAGCAAGCCACTAATTGGAGGACGTCTGCTTAATTGATGGCGTCAGGGTGAGTTTGGGAAGGATTGAGATGTCTTCCGCGCTGACTTAAGTCTTGCTGGCTGAACAACTGGTGTCCAACGTGTGGCCCGCGGGCCAATTGCTGCCCACGCTCGTTCCTTCTTCCAAAAGATCCAGGAAATAGTCGATGGCGTCGTACAAAACGGGGGGGGGGGAGGCATTTCCATTTCTTCACGCACGTCTTCCTTCGTGAAGCGAAAGAATGTGAAATGCGATGCCGCCCTGGAGGGAAAAAGTTTGGACACCCCATGCACGGGGGGACGTGCCCTGGAAGAAAAGCAGCCGGAAAAACCAGCGGAAATGACGAAAGACGGCATGAAGGCACGTGAGGCGGCAAAGGACGGGAAAGCATCAGAAAGGGTGAGCGCGAGACAAAATGGCCGCTGTTGCTACGCCAAGGCGGGAAGAAGACGAAGGTTCCACCCCGGCTGCAAAAAAGGAAAGTTTCCAGCCTCGGATGTTAAACAAGCAAGTGTGACAGGGAATTTGGCAGCTAAATAAAATAAGAGCGTCTCTATTAGAATGAGTGATTACATAAATATGGCGGCGCTCGGAGACGCCTGTGATGTGACAACTTCATACCAAAGTCTGTTTGAGGCGTCGCAGTTGAAAGCGCTCGCTGCCATGACACAAGCAAAGCCTTCAAAAGCGCAAAGCGTGAGGTTAACTTTTCTGCGGAAGGAGGAGGACTGGTAACTTTTTGCTCGCAACACTTCTCCCAGTTGCGAGAAGTGGCGAGGCGAATACATCGCCACTTCTCCCAGTTGCGAGAAGTGGCGAGGCGAATACACCGCCATTTCTCCCAGTTGTGAGAAGTGGCGAGGCGAATACACCGCCACTTCTCCCAGTTGCGAGAAGTGGCGAGGTGAATACACCGCCATTTCTCCCAGTTGCGAGAAGTGGCGAGGCGAATACACCGCCATTTCTCCCAGTTGCGAGAAGTGGCGAGGCGAATACACCGCCATTTCTCCCAGTTGCAAGAAGTGGCGAGGCGAATACACCGCCGGGCGGCTTGCTCTGTGTTTTCCCGGAGACACAAAACACTTTGCATTCGCCGCCTTTGAGCCGACGCTTGCTGTGCTCTTTCAGGGATGCTCTTCCTAATGGAATCGTCCGTTTGCACGTGAAAGACACTTTGGCTTTCTTGTCTTTGTTTTCTTTTGCACATCATGCAAAATGTTTGATTTGTGTGCTTAAGAAGACGGAAGATACTTTCTTCATCTCCGCTAATAAGGCAGCTGATGCTTGAACATCTCCTGGACCACCAGACAGATGGTGGCCTTTCATTCCGCAAACTCACAAGTTTCAGCCAAACTCTCATTATTTGGTGCTCTTCTTGCATATTCGCACTTTATGACTGAAAGCTGCAAAGAAAAGAGTACTCCACCTTCAACGTCCTTGTTTCTTGCTCTTTACAGATGAAAAAAAGGAAGCGAGTTTAACAATCTCACTCAAACTTGCGTCACGGGAGTTTATGTCAATCAATAACATGTACATTTTATATTATGTACAATTTATATGTCAATCAATAACATGTACATTTTATATTATGTACAATTTATATGTCAATCAATAACATGTACATTTTATATTATGTACAATTTATATGTCAATCAATAACATGTACATTTTATATTATGTACAATTTATATGTCAATCAATAACATGTACATTTTATATTATGTACAATTTATATGTCAATCAATAACATGTACATTTTATATTATGTACAATTTATATGTCAATCAATAACATGTACATTTTATATTATGTACAATTTATATGTCAATCAATAACATGTACATTTTATATTATGTACAATTTATATGTCAATCAATAACATGTACATTTTATATTATGTACAATTTATATGTCAATAACATGTACATTTGATATTTCAAACATTTGATATGTCAATCAATAACATGTACATTTAATATTACGTACATTTGATATGTCAATAACATGTACATTTTATATTTCATACAATTTATATGTCAATCAATAACGTACATTTTATATTTTGTACATTTTATATGTCAATCAATAACATTTACATTTAATATTACGTACATTTGATATGTCAATCATTAACATGTACATTTTATCATTTTATATTTCATACAATTTATGTCAATCAATAACATGTACATTTGATATTTTGTACATTTGATATGTCAATAACATGTACATTTTATATTTCATACAATTTATATGTCAATCAATAACGTACATTTTATATTTCGTAAATTTGATATGTCAATCAATAACATGTACATTTTATATTACGTACATTTTATATGTCAATCATTAACATGTACATTTTATCATTTTATATTTCATACAATTTATGTCAATCAATAACATGTACATTTTATATTTCATACATTTGATATGTCAATCAATAACATGTACATTTTATATTTCATACATTGATATGTCAATCAATAACATGTACATTTTATCATTTTATATTTCATACAATTTATGTCAATCAATAACATGTACATTTGATATTTCATACATTTGATATGTCAATCAATAACGTACATTTGATATTTCATACATTTGATATGTCAATCAATAACATGTACATTTGATATTTCATACATTTGATATGTCAATCAATAACATGTACATTTGATATGTGAAATTTCAATTAATTCATGTGTTTTCTAAATAGATTTTTAATTTTCGTATTATTACTTCTTTTTTGCGCTACACCGTATTTGCAAATAAAAGTTGAAGATGAAGAAGTTGAGGTAACATCAGTAATAATAAAAATAATAATAAACAATACTGTGATATCATAGAAGCACTGAATGGTTAGGAGGGTCTACATTTATGTTTACGATATCTATTTCTATTTAATATGACATTTCAAAATATATATATTTCATTTTTCATATATTTCATTTTTCATATATTTCATATTTCATAATTCTTTTATGGTTTGATTAGAAAAATGAATTTCATGACCTCATTACAGCAAAAACCACATGTTTGTATAACAACTGAAATTTGGATACAAAGTCACGCTAGTGATAAATTTACAAACACTGTACATGCGTTTTCTTGGCGGCATGCAGTGTTACATTTTCCTTGGAAGAAAATCCAAATTTGTGGGAAAAAATGACTAATATTAAAATATTGTTTGTAATGTTTGTTTTATGAATACAAGAGCAACAGAAAAAGTATATTTTGCGGTTCATTCCCCAAACAGTTGGTCAAAGCTAGAAGGTACTGTACGTGACTGGACCTTTTCAAAAAGTCCTAATGAAAGGAGCCCACAGTCTTTACACACCTTTATGGACAGGACCTGAAGGATGTTGATTTGCTTTACAACGTCCCCTAATGAGCCCCACCGCTCTTCCACTACCGCAAAAATGCATGAGACCAGCGCGAGCGGCTGACAGAGAAAAATAACAAAAAGCTCTTCCCATTTCACACACTGTCAAATAAAAGTCTCCTCGTATTGTCCAGGCTGCACTTTGCTCTGCACCCCTCTTCTTTTCTTACTCGCTTTACACTCTTCTCCCTCTTCCTACTTACATAATATGTACTTACCTACACTAATTGTTTGTACTACACTACTTACATAATATGTACTTACCTACACTAATTGTTTGTACTACACTACTTACATAATATGTACTTACCTACACTAATTGTTTGTACTACACTACTTACATAATATGTACTTACCTACACTAATTGTTTGTACTACACTACTTACATAATATGTACTTACCTACACTAATTGTTTGTACTACACTACTTACATAATATGTACTTACCTACACTAATTGTTTGTACTACACTACTTACATAATATGTACTTACCTACACTAATTGTTTGTACTACACTACTTACATAATATGTACTTACCTACACTAATTGTTTGTACTACACTACTTACATAATATGTACTTACCTACACTAATTGTTTGTACTACACTACTTACATAATATGTACTTACCTACACTAATTGTTTGTACTACACTACTTACATAATATGTACTTACCTACACTAATTGTTTGTACTACACTACTTACATAATATGTACTTACCTACACTAATTGTTTGTACTACACTACTTACATAATATGTACTTACCTACACTAATTGTTTGTACTACACTACTTACATAATATGTACTTACCTACACTAATTGTTTGTACTACACTACTTACATAATATGTACTTACCTACACTAATTGTTTGTACTACACTACTTACATAATATGTACTTACCTACACTAATTGTTTGTACTACACTACTTACATAATATGTACTTACCTACACTAATTGTTTGTACTACACTACTTACATAATATGTACTTACCTACACTAATTGTTTGTACTACACTACTTACATAATATGTACTTACCTACACTAATTGTTTGTACTACACTACTTACATAATATGTACTTACCTACACTAATTGTTTGTACTACACTACTTACATAATATGTACTTACCTACACTAATTGTTTGTACTACACTACTTACATAATATGTACTTACCTACACTAATTGTTTGTACTACACTACTTACATAATATGTACTTACCTACACTAATTGTTTGTACTACACTACTTACATAATATGTACTTACCTACACTAATTGTTTGTACTACACTACTTACATAATATGTACTTACCTACACTAATTGTTTGTACTACACTACTTACATAATATGTACTTACCTACACTAATTGTTTGTACTACACTACTTACATAATATGTACTTACCTACACTAATTGTTTGTACTACACTACTTACATAATATGTACTTACCTACACTAATTGTTTGTACTACACTACTTACATAATATGTACTTACCTACACTAATTGTTTGTACTACACTACTTACATAATATGTACTTACCTACACTAATTGTTTGTACTACACTACTTACATAATATGTACTTACCTACACTAATTGTTTGTACTACACTACTTACATAATATGTACTTACCTACACTAATTGTTTGTACTACACTACTTACATAATATGTACTTACCTACACTAATTGTTTGTACTACACTACTTACATAATATGTACTTACCTACACTAATTGTTTGTACTACACTACTTACATAATATGTACTTACCTACACTAATTGTTTGTACTACACTACTTACATAATATGTACTTACCTAGACTAATTGTTTATACTACACTACTTACATAAAATATATTTTCCTACACTAAGTGTTTTATACTGTATTCTTTCACATACTTACACTATTTCATTCTACAGTATATTTACTTACACTAATTGTTTTATATTAATTTTTTTCTCATATTTACACTACTTGCTTTATGCAGTATATTTAGGTACACTAATTGTTTTCTATCTTTCTTTGTCCAATTTACACTATTTGAGTTTACACACTACAACCCTTATCTTTCTATCCTACGTTCACATACTTCTTACATGGTATACATTCTTTACATGGTATACTGTTTTTACTTCAAGTAGATTATTTATATCTTTCTTTCCACACTCACACTAGATATTTTGTGTTTTCTTTCACACACTTGGATTATTCCTGGATTTATTTGACACACTTGGACTATTTGTAGATCTCATTGCCATACTGGGATTATATATCAATCTTGTTGCCATATTGGGATTATTTCTAGATTTCTTTGTCGCACTTGGATTACTTCTCTATTTCTTGGACACAGGTGGATTACTTTCGTATTTCTTGGCCATAATGGGATTATATTTCAATGTTGTTGCCATATTGGGATTACTTCTCTATTTCTTTGACACACGTGGATTATTTCCAGATTTCTTGGCCATACTGGGATTACATATCAATGTTGTTGCCATATTGGCATTATTTCTCGACTTCTTTGACACGCTGGAATCATTTCCAGATTTCTTGGCCATACTTGTATTATTTCGGTATTTCAGTCGTCTGCGTTTGAATTCCATGAATGTGACTGGAAAGGATTTGTTGATTTCCTGTAAGGTTTCTCCATCAAGACTTTGTTTGGGTCGCAAACCAACACGACTTTCTTTCCACTTGCTGCATTTCGTGGTGACTGCTTTTGCTTTTGCTTTTGCTTTTGCTTTTGCTCTTGCTGCTGCGGTGTGTTTAGCACGAGCAGACTTTTGTCAACGCTGCAGAACACATCACAACACTTGGCGCCGTCACGCATCCACTGTGAGCCGCGGGAATGTCTGCTGCGTGTCACTCAGCATTTGCTTGGCTGGCAACACGCCAGCCGCCCTCGCCAGCCGTGCACGCGTCTGCCGGTGCTCGCTTGATGGACGGTGATGTGCAACCTTTGAGGCAAGCGTTCAGACACTTTTAGAGTCCAAAATAGGCTTGCAGAAAGCCTAAATGAAATGATCTGGCATTGCTTGGAAAAAGTTCTGTTGATTATTTATGATCATATTTATGATCATTTCAATTTACTGAGTGCATCTTTGAATTCTGCATCCTGGGAATATATCATTAATCGATATTTACAGAATGTGTGGCAAGTTAAAGCCCAGCATGGACCTTGATCGGATCTTTACAGCAAGGCTTTGATCGGGTCGTCAAAATGCATTGTTGGTGTCGAAAGGGATTTCCGATGGATTCAATTCTATCACGGCAGGAGGATGTGGTATGTTCTTACCCAGTTTGGATGAAAAGCCTCCTCAGAATAGCAGAACTTTCGTAAAAACAAACGAATACGGCGCACGGCTGAGCTGTAGTGTTTTAATGGCAGTGTTCAAGTTAAAGCTTGTTTGAGTACAAACATCCTGGGAGTGGATAAAAAGTCAGCATTTGCATGAAATGTCATTTTAGTGCAGCAAATTACTCGTCAGCATGGAGCTTGCAAGGATGTTGGTGCTTATTTTTCAGCGTTGTTAGCATATTTAGCAACACATGATGTACTTTAGTGAAGCTTTGCTAAGTTGTTAGCATATTTAGCAACACGTGATGTACTTTAGTGAAGCTTTGCTAAGTTGTTAGCATATTTAGCAACACGTGATGTACTTTAGTGAAGCTTTGCTAAGTTGTTAGCATATTTAGCAACACGTGATGTACTTTAGTGAAGCTTTGCTAAGTTGTTAGCATATTTAGCAACACGTGATGTACTTTAGTGAAGCTTTGCTAAGTTGTTAGCATATTTAGCAACACGTGATATACTTTAGTGAAGCTTTGCTAAGTTTGTTAGCATATTTAGCAACACGTGATATACTTTAGTGAAGCTTTGCTAAGTTTGTTAGCATATTTAGCAACACGTGATATACTTTAGTGAAGCTTTGCTAAGTTTGTTAGCATATTTAGCAACACGTGATATACTTTAGTGAAGCTTTGCTAAGTTTGTTAGCATATTTAGCAACACGTGATATACTTTAGTGAAGCTTTGCTAAGTTTGTTAGCATATTTAGCAACACGTGATATACTTTAGTGAAGCTTTGCTAAGTTTGTTAGCATATTTAGCAACACGTGATATACTTTAGTGAAGCTTTGCTAAGTTTGTTAGCATATTTAGCAACACGTGATATACTTTAGTGAAGCTTTGCTAAGTTTGTTAGCATATTTAGCAACACGTGATATACTTTAGTGAAGCTTTGCTAAGTTTGTTAGCATATTTAGCAACACGTGATATACTTTAGTGAAGCTTTGCTAAGTTTGTTAGCATATTTAGCAACACGTGATATACTTTAGTGAAGCTTTTCTAAGTTTGTTAGCATATTTAGCAACACGTGATATACTTTAGTGAAGCTTTGCTAAGTTTGTTAGCATATTTAGCAACACGTGATATACTTTAGTGAAGCTTTGCTAAGTAGTATTTAGCAACATGTAATACTGTGTACTTTTGTGAAGCTATTTTATGCATTTTTAGCACATTTTGAAGGGTGCAGAATGTTCAAATATTGTGTTTTATTTGAAAAGAGTATGCAAAGGAAGCTGCAGTGCTGCCAGAACCACAGCCAGGGATTTATTTATTTCCGATCCACTAGGGAGTAAACTTCAGGCTGGTATCAGTGATATCGATCCAGTACCAATGCTTGCGTGTCAAGTCAGTTTTTACAAGTAGTATACTTCATATAATAGCAAAAAGAGCACACGACGTTTCATTCTTTTTTGGATTTAGACCAAAATGAAGTAATGATGTAATAAAAAATGTAAGTATTGGATGTACAGTGGAGCCCAGCCTGGAGCCCAGCCTGCCCACCTAGGACCGTTCATAGGCCCGCTGCTGTAAAACAAATATTTTGAAGGAGCTTTATGACTGAATTCATTATTTTTTATCTGTATGCAGCCCTCCGAAGGAAAGGGTTTGTGCTTTTGGTTGTTTGTGCTCCTTTTGGCACCGTTACACATTTATGGCAGGTGGAGTAGACAAATGGTGAGTTATGATGATCACAAGCACAAGTTTTAATTGGAAATCATCTGGAATAGGACGGGCTGGGAAGTTTGTACTGGTAACTGGAGAGTCCATGGCAGCTAAGCGATCGTCTTTTGCAGCAGAACAGCCCGTTATTTTCCCCCAAGCGTGCCGCCAACGCTGAGAGGAGGCCAGGAAGGAAAGTGTTCACTAAAGAGACACCGGGTCGTCCTCGGCCCTCGTGGAGACGTGCGAAACCTCACCCTGACTTTGCAACGCCGAGCCGTGCGAGTCGCCGCTGCCAAGGCGGAACTTATCCAAAAGCCAATCTGTCACCAAATGGAGTGAAAAGAAAAAACGGCGAGCCAAGCGCACGAGTCCAACATCCCGTCTTACGCGCACACAAGGCCTTTTTATCTGCCTGTCCTTGCACTTGCAAAGAGGCGGATAGCAAAGCTCTCCTTAACACGTTGGGAGAACCGCTGTTAGAAAGCTCTTTAAAGCGCCAGCATTCTTCTGTTAAGTGCCACTCGTGTGATCAGCGCCTCCACTCCACTCAGCACCGGCCCGCTCAGCGTATGCTGGGGTCACGTGACCCCTCCCACCCCCCAAACGTCCTCGTTTGGGTCGCGTCACCGTCACGTCGGCGGCACCTTGACGGTGACCGACGAGCATCTGTGGCATGTTGTTGTGCACCACGGCACAGAACCAACGCACGCAAAGTCAACCTAATAAGTCCAACAGAACCTCAAAATTAGCTTCTTGGCAACTACGTCACATTTGGAGTGGGAATGTCAACACAACAATTACATGAAGAATGAGTAGCAAACCGGCTGGACGCTTGCACAAATGTTTTGGAACGCTCCAATTTCCCTGGACCTTCATGAAGTGTCGAGAGGCTTTGTCTCTCTTCCCTTGTTAATGCCATTTTGGTGGTGCTGTTCCCGGGATGCCCGTGAGTCGAAAGCACCACAGTGTGTTCCAGGCACTGCTTTTGTGCAGACAGAGGAGGTAGTAAGTACTCCAGAACTTGGAAGACCTGGAGAGATTAGTAGCACCAACTGCACCTGCATTTCTGCACAACAGCTTTAAATTGTTGACCCTTTTTGTATCGTTCTGAGATCCTTTTGAGTTTTGGGTAACCTCACCCAAAACTCACCCAGAGAGAGCATCTGTCTCTCTCTGGTTTCTTCTTTTTTGCGTGTTTGTCACACTTAAATGTTTCAGATCACCAAAGAAAAGTAAACATTAGTCACAGCTGAAGACAAAATGCACCTTTTAAATAAAACTTTGTATTGTTAAGGGAGAAAAAATGAATGTGTGTGGACATGGCAAGTTTTTGGCTTCTTACGTTGTCCTTTTTCACCACTCCATTTGAAATCCTTGCAGTTTAGAAGAAATACTGTACACCTGAGGCTACGTTGAGTTAGCATAACGGTTGCGTAATCAAGTTCAAACAAAGAAGAACAGGTGTGTAAAGGTGACTATAGGGGTGTTATCTCATGTCTGCAGGGCTTTAATAATGTTACAAACAGGTCTCCTACCGTTTAACTACGAAAATATTCCATTCAACAACATGGAATCAGGGAAATGAATTTACCCTTTTCAAACAGAGTCCCTGCCACAGCAGGTACTGGTTGGGCTCTGCACTGGGAATCTCATCCCAGTTTAATCCCACTTGGGGACATTTCAATTCTGAGAGACGTGGTGTTCTCTCAGTGGTTCTGTCATGACGGGGGCTCCTCGAATGACCTTTTGGTAGTGTCATGACCTGAACATGGGCCTAATATTTCACTTGCTTTCTACGTCCGAGAATGTGGACAAATATTTTGCGGCAAAATGACACTTCCTGTCGTATATTTATTTCATGACACGTTTGGAGGTGCTGCCGTTTAACTTTGTCCCTTTGTGATGACATCATCGAAGTAGCCCGGCACGGGGATCGCTTGCTTTGATGGCACTTTTCCGAAGGCCAAAGGATTCACTCGGACTGCTTCACTTTGTTTAAATCGGCTCTCGGGCGGCACAAAGACACTGACAAGCTGCACTCCTTCAGCCGCGCTGACTTCAGCCGCCTTTGCAAATAAACGTGTCTGCTTGTCTGCTTGGCTTGGAGAAGGAAGGATGATGTTAAGAGGAGAAGGGAATTTAAAAAAAAAAAGAATTGTCGGTGGCCAAAATGAAAACTGGCAAAGAATGCGAGGAGTGCATGTGGCAGTGGGCTGCTCTATAAAGACATCTGCTGATTGGACACTTTGCAATGGGAGGCCTGCTAGAGACTGCGCCTGGCAGGGAAACCTGCAAAGACAGCACACGGAAAACACTGAAAGAACAAGAGACGCTCGCAGCCGGTCACCTTGAACATGCCCACACACACACACACTCCATTACCAGCAGCCTCTGGAAGAAACAAAAGCTCAGTTCATAACAAAGTTTGGTATTGTGGCTTGCAGAAACCAGTGTTTACTGGCGCAAGCGGTTAGTAAGCGGTACCTACATGACAACACTCTGCTGAGGTTGTGAGTTCGAGCCTCACGCGGAGCAATTTTTCTAGAATTTCCCCGTGTAGGACTAATAAAGGAATATCTTACTGCATGAGAAGTATTACATCATAGTATTATTGCAGTAGTATTTCATGAGCAGTATTGTAGGATTTAGGGTGAGGAGCTCGGCCATCCGGGAGGAGCTCAGAGTAGAGTCGCTGCTCCTTCACATGGAGAGGAGCCAGTTGAGGTGGCTCGGGCATCTAGTTCGGATGCCCTCCCTGGTGAGGTGTTTCGGGCACGCCCAGTCGGGAGAAGGCCCCCGGGAAGACCTAGGACACGCTGGAGGGACTATGTCTCACAGCTGGCCTGGGAACGCCTTGGTGTCCTCCCGATGGAGCTGGAAGAGGTCGCTGGGGACCGGGAAGTCTGGACTTCCTTACTGAAGCTGCTGCCCTCGCGACCCGGACCCGGATAAGCGGAGGAAAATGGATGGGTATTGTATGAGTAGTATTCCATTGGTAGTATTACATGTATGTAGTATTCCAAGGAGCTCTCTGTACGGGGCAAGAAGAAGCAAGCGTGCATCCCAGGGGTAAACATATTGCTTGTGTGTGCAGACAGTTGGGTTGCATGGTTGCACGGTGCACAGTGTGTTCGGCAGGTGGTGACATATCGGACCTGCCTGACATGTGCAGGGTGTCTCCACGGGGGAGTGGGCCTACATGCATTAGAAATGGCAGCAGGACCAGAATCAACACAGCACTCCATCCAGGCATGATTTCGCATAGACGACGCCCACAACCTTCTGCCAGGCATGCTCCTTATAGACCTCCGCGGTTCACGGAGAAGAAAATGTTTCCATTCATTGGCGACACCGTGTCAGGAGCGCTGTAACAAACGATTCACGATTCTGTCGTTATTCAAAGATTATGATGCTAGCTCCGGATTCATACTGTCAGAGTGGTGTTGTTATTATTTTTATAATACTCCAATCATTGACAAGTCATTCAATAAGCAATAATATTGTTTGTTTTTGTACTAGTATTATATTTGATTCATTTTATGAATTAAGTAATGAATAATAATGACATACAATTATAGTTTTAAGGACGTGTAGTATTATTATACATCGTTTCTAATATTTTAACCTGTTAGCTGCAGCTCAACAGGATCATTATGATCTTGCGTGTATACGCATAAAACCACAAATACATCTGTGTGCATTTAACATTTTGGGGTTATGAATTATGTCAAAACAACATCAGCTCTTCATGTTCTCCAAACTCCCGATTCTGTTTCAGTCTTTTTAGGGATTCCTTCTTTTATGTCAAATATTCTTATTATTGTGTTGTTATTGTGACTACATAAGGGACCCTGGATTTGTCTGATGTGGATTCATATGCACTGCTCCTTTGATTTCCTCCAGAAGCACCTCGCTTCCATTTAAACACAAAGAACTTTTGTTTTTTTCTGTCAAGAGTGGAAGGAATGGCGGTGTATGGGCGTCATGCAAAGCTTTTACTAATCGCTAATTTCTTTCCAAATATGTTCGTTGTCCTCTTTCCTCTCCTTCCAAGTGTTCCAGGATGCTGTGCTAGATCACCACACACGTGTTTGTATCTTTTCCCTCTCTAGGAATGCACTGAAGTGCAGCCGGAGGTAGCATGTTGACACTCAGCTTATGTTTCATCAGGACATCTCAGGGCATCTGGTTCTCCCTCAGCTGAGCCATATGTGGTCCTGTGATGGCGTGTTTTCCCCATCCAGTGACCTCTCTCCTCTTCTTTGTTGTGCAGGTCAGAGTCCAAACACTCACCAAGACACTTTTGCTGCGCACAAAGGCGGCAGGTAAGTCTGCTCCAGGTGCACCCTGCAGGGATCCCGACCGCTCCGGAGCCCTCGGGTCAGGTCTTCGAGCCCGGCGGGCTCCGAGCGCAGGTCACAGAGGGCTTGGACGTCCCAGAGATGAGACAGCAGACTGGCATGAGGTGTTTGATGTGGGACTATGTTACCCTGTTGCTATGGCTTTAATTAGCTGCTGCAGCTGCTACTTCCTGTTTGGCAAACACTGGCTGTGTAATCTCTTACAGGTGACTGTCGGATGAAAGTCAGCACAGTGTGTGTGCGTGTGTGTGTGTGTCCCGGCAATGCAAATGAAGTGTGAAGCCACTGTATGGCATATTGTTATGACATGAATGGCTACAAATGAGCGCAGGAGATGACAGTGTTAAAATGAGCGCTGCAGCTTTTTCAAGGTGTTATCCTAATGTGATTTCTTGCCTCCCCTAATGTGTGTTTTTATTGTCACCTCCACCGATGAGTCTTTTCATTGATGTTTAGGAGCAAGATTGTGTGAAAAGTACTTGAAGAAAGTCCCATTAAGACTTTGCTGCACATCCGGATGAAGGTGAGTATCCCATCATTTCTTTGTTTGCAGCATCTTCCGTGGAATGTCGTGTGTATTATAATACTCGGCATATGGATACTAGGGAGGGTTTGATCAGCATCAGACGTTTTCCATGATTCCGTCGATGTTCCCTCACATCCAAAGTCTCCTTAAAGAAAGTGTCTCATCCTCTGCAAGTTACACCGGTGATGTATGTTAAAAAACAAATATGTTTTTGCCTAAATGAAGCTGATTTTATGCTTCCATTTTCCATACCATACAGCCAATAGCAGGGATGCAGCCAAGTTGCCCTTGTTTTTTATTATTTCATTAGTAAGTACCTGTACTTTGGCAGTTAGGGGGCCTTGGAAATGTCTTGACTTTCCCCTTTATATGGCACCCTCAGCCAATAGCCCTTATCATAAGCAAATGTTAAAATGTTTATTTTAAAAAAATAGTGCACCAGCTGCACTCCCTGCTGGTGTGGAGCTTCAGCTAATTCACCTACGGTGAAATTGGGCACAGCTGGGCCAAATCCCAATTAGTGGGATTTATATGCCCAGAACCAGCACAGGGACGGTGCTTTCCTCGGCTACGTTTGTCACCTTTCTGGTCCTGGTCAGTGCAGTTACCCAGATCCTCGTCTTCCTCGTTCCTATTTACACTAACCTTCCCAGTCTTGTTCCTCTGTCGCTTTTTGTCACTGCTGTACTTGTTTTTGTTAACTTCTTATTTTGCAAACGCGCCTCTGTCTCTGCACCCGCGGGGTCTACCCTGTCTTTAGCTCGGCTCAAACTTGATAATGTGATCAGTATCAGTAGGTGCCACTTTCACTCATGGAAGATTGGTATCAGAATCGGCAGAATAAAACCCAGATGGAAACATCCCTAATGTATACATCTCAAAATCCAGACGTGCGTAAAGGAGTCTGACTGTTCAGCCATTGTAAACGTTTTTATTAACTGTCAAACTTTGTCTCCGTTTTGTACGTAACCATGCACTGTATTGTTCAGCAGCCAAACAAAACCCCTACATGTCTCTCAAAATGATGAAGTGTTCCACTCATGAACAACCACCTGGCACAAATCACTGTGTCCCAGTACTCCCAGTACAAGTCAAACATATTCCGAAAATGTTACTTCCTGAATTAATAGATTGAAAAGTTTGACTCTGTGTCATAAACATTTGTTCCCAAGATCCTAGGTTGGCGCGTGATGTCAATTAATCACCCTGTAGACAGATGTTTATTTTGCACATCACATCTCTAGACTCTAGCAACATAAGGAGTGGGACACCGACATTCCATTCCATTCCATTTTCTTATCCGGGTCCGGGTCGCGGGGGCAGCAGTCTCAGTAGGGTCCAGAAGTCCAGACTTCCCCGTCTCCGGCGACCTCTTCCAGCTCCACTGGGAGGACACCAAGGCGTTCCCAGGCCAGCTGTGAGACATAGTCCCTCCAGTGTGTCCTAGGTCTTCCCGGGGGCCTTCTCCCGACTGGGCATGCCCGAAACACCTCACCAGGGAGGCGCCCGGGAGGCATCCAGACTAGATGCCCGAGCAACCTCAACTGGCTCCTCTCCATGTGAAGGAGCAGCGGCTCTACTCTGAGCTCCTCCCGGATGGCCGAGCTCCTCACCCTATCTCTTAGGGTGAGTCCAGCCACCCTACGGAGGAAACTCATTTCCGCCGCTTGTGTAACTGCGATTTTGTTCTTTTGATCATGACCTATAACTCATGACCAAAGGTGAGGGTGGGAACGTAGATCGATCAGTAAACAGAGAGCTTTGCTTTCCGGGTCAGCTCTCTCTTCACCACGACTGTCCGGTACAGCGACCTCATTACTGCTGACGCTGCACCGATCCGTCTGTCGACCTCACGCTCCAACCTTCCCTCACTCGTGAACAAGACCCTGAGATACTTGAACTCCTCCACCTGAGGCAAGACCTCACTCCCAACCCGGAGGGTACAGTCCACCCGTTTCCGACTGAGAACCATGGCCTCGGATTTGGAGGTGCTGAGTTTCATCCCAGAAGCTTCATACTCAGCTGCAAACTGCTCCAATAAACGCTGAAGGTCACAGCCTGATGAGGCCATAAGGACCACATTGTCTGCAAATAGCAGAGACGAGATCCTAAGGTCACCAAGCTGGAATCCCTCAACGCCTTGACTGCGCATTGAAATTCTGTCCATGAAGATTATGAACAGAATCGGTGACAAAGGGCAGCCTTTGCGGAGGCCAACGTTCATCGGAAACAAGCTCGACTTACTGCTGGCAATGCGAACCAGGCTCCTGCTTCGATTGTACAAGGACCGAATGGCACGTAGTAGCGGGCCACCAACCTCATACTTCCGGAGCACCCCCCACAGGACACCACGAGGGACACGGTCGAATGCCTTTACCAAGTCTACAAAACACATGTAAACCTGTTGGGAAAACTTCCACATATCCTCCAGTACCCTTGCAAGGGTGTAGAACTGGTCCAGTGTTCGTAACCTTCTCTCCAGTGTGATCGGGCATGATCCCCCTATAGTTGGAAGACACCCTCTGGTCAGCCTTTTTAAAAATGGGGACCACCACCCCGGTCTGTCAGTCCAGAGGTACTGTTCCCGACTTCCATGCAATGTTGTAGAGGCGTGTCAACCAAAACAGTCCCCCAACATCCAGAGCCTTGAGGAATTCAGGGCGAAATCGTCTACCCCTGGAGCCTTGCCATTGGGGAGTGTTTTAACTACCCCAATTACCTTAGCTACGGTGATAGAACTGTCCACGTACGTATCCTCAGACTTCTCAGAGAAGTGACATTCCATGTCCCAAGAACCAGATTTGGCCGTCAAAGACCAGGTCACCCGGACACCTGCCCTCGACCACTGCCCAAATCGCATTGCACCGGACCCTTATGCTTGTCCCTGCAGGAGGTGGGTCGGCGGGGGAGAGTTCCCGTGTTTCTGATTCGGGCTAGGGCCCACAGGTGAAGGCCTGGCCACCTGCGAGCCCCTCCCCCAGGCCTGGCTCCAGGGTGAGGCCCCGGTGTCCCACGTCCGGGCGAGGTGTGGTCACTCCACTTGCTGTGTCTTCTGAATCACTCTTATTCTGGCTCGTCACCTAGAACCTTTTTGCCTTGGGAGCCCCGACAACATAGCTCCTAGGATCACTCGGGCACTTAAACTCCTCCACCACAATAAGGTGGTGATTCACGGAGGAGTCACCACAGAGGACACCAACATTGGCAACAGTTGTTAGCTACAGTGCTAACGATACACTCTTATTTTAGTGAAGCACAGCAAATTCTTGCTGGGTTAGCCTAGTCTGGCCCAGTAATATAAAGGATTGGAACTGGAGGGGGACGACCAGGATATCACGTCCGAATGGGCCGTATTCCATGCTGAGGCAGCCAGCCGTAGTTGCGTCCGCAAGGCCGTGGCAGCAAGACCCGTACCCAATGGTGGACACCAAAGGTCAGGGCTTCTGTCAAGCTGAAGAAGGAGTCCTATCAAGCATGGATGCTTGTGGGACTCCCGAAGCAGTTGAGAGGTACCGGCAGGCCAAGCGCACGCAGCTTCAGTGGCGGTTGAGGCAAAAACTCGGAAAAGGGAAGCTGTCCCCAGTTCACACTGTTTACAGTGCGGACGGAGGCTTGCTAGAAAGAATACTTTTGAGGCCCTTCTCCATCCCACTGACATACCTTCAATAGAGGAAGCAGAGTCTGAGGACACATACGCGGACAGGTCTATCACTGTAGCTGTGGTATCTGGGGTAGTTAAAACCCTCCCAAGTGGCAAGGTTCTGAGGGTTGACGAGTTTCACCCTGGATTCCTCAAGGCTTCAGATGTTAGGGGATTGTCTTGGTTGACACGTCTCTTCAACATCGCATGGAAGTTGGGAACAGTACGTCTGGACTGGCAGACCGGGGTGGCGGTCCCCATTTTTTAAAGGGGCGTCAGGAGGATCTGTTTTCAACTGTAGGAGGATCACACTCCTCAGCCTCCCTGGGAAAGTCTACTCAAGAGTGCTGGGGAGAAGGGTACGACCCACAGTTACAGGAGGTGCGATGTGGTTTCTGTCCCGGTTGCAGAACTCTGGACCAGTTCTACATCCTTGCGGGTGTACTGGAGGGCATGTGGGAATTTGCCCAACCCGTCTACATTCTGGGATGAGACCTAGCACCTCGAAATCCGAGCCCATGGTTATCAGTCAGAAATGGATGGATTGTACCCTCCGGGTTGGGAGTGAGGTTTTGCCCCAGTTGGAGGAGTTCAAGTATCTCAGGATCTTGTTCATTAGTGAGGGATGGTTGAAGCATTAGGTCGACAGACAGATGTGTGCAGGGTCTGCAGTAATGCAGTTGCTGTACTGGACCCGCCATGGTGAAGAAAGCTGAGCCAGGAGGCAAAGCTTTTTATTAATCTACGTTCCCACCCTCACCTATGGTCATGAGTTATGGGTCATGACCGAAAGAAAGAGATCGCAAATACAAGCGACGGAAATTAGTTGTCTCCGTAGGGTGCCTGGACTAACCCCAAGAGATAGGTTAACAGGCTCAGCGATCGAGGAGGAGCTCAGAGTAGAGTTGCTGCTCCTTCACATCGAGAGGAGCCAGTTGAAGTGGCTCGGGCATCTAGTCCGGATGCCTCCTGGGCGCCTCCCTGGTGAAGTGTTTCTGGCATTCCCACACGGGAGAAGGCCCCCTGGAAGACCTAGGACACGCTGGAGGGACTATGTCTCACAGCTGGCCTGGGAACGCCTTGGTGTCCTCCCGGTGGAGCTGGAAGAGGTGGCCGGAGACCGGGAAGTCTGGACTTCCCTACTGAAACAGCTGCCCCTGTGACCCGGATAAATGGAGGAGAATGGAATGAATGAAACTGGAGGACACCAACATTAGCAACAATAGCATAGCTATCTTAGCTTCAGTGTTAACACAGCACAAACATGTGAGCTACATTGCTAACACACAGTGTAGCATAGCTAAAGTGCTAGCATTCAGCATATTAACATGAAGGAGTGGGACAAGAATACACCGACGTTAACAACATTAGCATAGCTATGTTAGCTACTGTGCTAACGACATAAAGGAGTGGGACAGGAAGACACCGACGTTAACAACATTAGCATAGCTATGTTAGCTACTGTGCTAACAAACGACATGAAGGAGTGGGACAGGAAGACACCGACGTTAACAACAGTTGTTAGCTACAGTGCTAACAGTACACTTGCAATTTTAGTGAAGCGCAGACTTCATGCTGGCTGGTGCTACTTGACAGAGCTCCATGCCCTTTTTTAAGATGTGTTGTAAAGCCTACTTTGTTTAGATGTGATTTGATTCATCCGGTTTTAAAGTGAGAACTTTAACCTTTAACCTCAGCAGCCACCTCCAGGTCACAGGTGTTCATGAGGCGAGGAATGGTCGTGGAGATGATTTGAGGCCAACTGGTCTGCTCCTCTCCTTTGTCGCTGGCAAGTTGGTGGATCTCTCGTCAAAAGTCAAGATGAAGAACGGAGAGGCTACAGCATACCAATAGCCTGCACTCATTAAATGAATGGCGGCTGGTTCCCCCTCTAGTTGCCCTTTGAGTTTGCTGGGGCTGGCGGGTGCACAGCACTTTGAAAGCCCTGACCGGCATATTGAGCGTGTTTTAATGGAAGCCTTTGGAGACTCCTGCTTGGATGCTCAGCATCTCTTTGCCTTTAAGTCCCCGCACCTCTCCGTGCCATCTCCCCGCATCGCCGCTCTTTCCTCGGATTCAGGCCTGGAGAGAGGAAGGGGACCGTGCACGGTAAATGAGGCCAGAGGTGACCATATCTGAGCAAAGGCCATTCTTTCATGGAGATGAGAATCTCTAAGACATGCAGCTCAGCACACTTTGATGTGGAAAAGGTGTCGGGAATTAGAAGGACTTAGATGGACGCTGGGCGCGCTCGCCTCCAGGGGCCGAGAGCGCTGAAAGCCTCCGCGTGGCTCGTACGGTGTTGATTTAATTATACACCCCGCGCACTAGCAGTGTGAAGTAAATAGAGTAGCCCTCGGCGTCATTATGGAACTCATTGTCTGTTTCACGCGAAGGTACGGCTGAGCGTGGCGCCCTCCTGCAGACCGGTGGCGGGAACACACACAGTCTGACGGTTTCCATCGCCGACGCTAGTAAAAGTTGGAAATTCTTATCATGGAATATCGATATGGCTTTGGCATCTTTGCCCAACAGCTAGAAAGATGAGTTGATAAGACAAGAAAGCCAGGAAAATCATGTTAACAAAACAAAAGAAATGATAACAGCGAGACATCAGTCTGATGCTTATCACACCCGGAATATCAAGATAAACCTAATTATGCAAACGTTTAGTTATTAGCGCAATTCTCTCTGATATCAAACCAACTGTCAGCGACACGCATTTATACTCTCCAGGCCACAATATTAGGTACACCATGGAATCACAGCCAACACCCGAGGATGCACGGCTTCAACCCTTCATATTTTTTTCAAAAATACGTTACTGAATACATCATGCCGGTTCGTGGTTGACTACGATCTAGTATTCGTCAAAAAAAATACACATATTTAAGCTCTACCTTGCATGTCATTGTTTGCCTGAACAAGCCGTAAGAATGTCTAAATGAAGTAAAATACAAATATAAGGCATCCATAAGACACACTCTAAAAGGTTGTGATGACATGTAGTATTGCACCCTGGTCACTAGGTGTCAGTACTGTTACAGTAATGGTGGGTAAGACACACAAGCACCAGACCGATTTATTGCAGCTTCGAATGATCTCACAGCAGGCAAAATAGTCCATTGCACGGTCTACTGTTAACACTCATAACACTCAACTCTGAACCCTCGACGCCACATCCTGTCCACCTGCCACTCACCTAGCACCGGAACACAATTACAGCAGCGTATGAGCATGAATCTTATTTGTGTCTTAAATGCCGTTTTTTTTTAGTAATAGGAGTGTAAAGGTGACTACAGGGATGTTATTTATTTTCAAGAGTGCTCTAAAAATGTTAAAAAGCATATTTAGAAGGTGGGAAACAGGTTTTGTATGCTCTTATATCTCTACTATGTCTACTATATTGGGTAATAGCTCTGTAAATGTGACTGTAGGGGTGTTATTTGATGTCTAGAGGGCTCTAATCACGTTAAAAGGTCTATTTAGAAGGTGGTAAACGGGTTTTCTATGTCTTATGTGTCTGATATTGTCTCATTATGTCTACTATATAGGCTGATATAGGGGTGTTAAAAAGCATAGTTAGGAGCTGCTAAACAGGTTTTCAGTGCAAAATATTCCATCGTGCTTTGCAGAAATTCACTTATCACCGCTGGGTTTGGAACCAATTTCAAAAACATGCCAAATGGGTCAGTCTGCTCTTCACCCCTGAAGTTTGCCATAAAGATTGTATTCACCAAGGAGTTAGGCTCCTGCCAAACCTTGCATTGGATGCCACTTTATCCTTGAACCCCCTTCTGCAAAGGCGGGCCTGTAACGGTAGAGGATAGGCATCCAGAAGGACATAAGAGAACCACCTATGGAGCAGTCAAGATGAAAGAAAATGGCTGAATCAGACACGTTTATCCTCGCTGTATGTTTTGGTGCAGCCCCGCCAGGCACTGATTGGATGTCGTCAGTGATGTTGACTGTAATGATGCCCCAAAGCCTTTGATGGAAGACCTACAGTGCAGTACAGTACACCAGCATGCGATTACACAACATCATAGCGCGGATGCAGCTCTGTGCTAGCTGGCAACAATGTAGGCGGCGGGGGGATTTCATGCAATCAAGAGGGGAAAGTGACGGTTAGCAGGCGGGTTAAGATCCCACGGTGACACCAGCATTCAACCAAAAGAGAGGAGGACTGAGGTTTGATCCCACAGAAGCCAATTTCCCCGCACCAAAGTTCTTCTTCTCAGAGCACGGCTCAAGCACTTCAAAGTTGAGAGCACCATGCGTTTGGCAGCTCATCTTGTCTGCCTTCAAAAAGCTAAAGCTAGCCGCAGATGCTCTGCAGGGCTGATTCCGGCTTCAGAGAAAGAGAGAATTTGGCTGTGGCTTATAGGACGGCCCGGCCCCATCCTGAGGTGGGCTGTGTTTCATCTCCTGGTAGCCTTAGCGACCGGGTTTGGTGACGAGGCGCTTCACAGGTGGGAGTCCGCCTCGGTCAAAGAAGTGCGCTCACTAAGGACAGGATTTGCCGCTGTTATTTTTCTATTAGGGCAGAATTATGCTAAGCCTTCAGAGGCCATCTTTGTGTTGCTATGGCAGCCCATATTTCCTACCGGGTTGTGACCTTGAATGACTACAGTGCAAAGCCAAGTCGCCCCCGGACCCTTTGAGGATTAGAACCGGGGTCTCTTAGTTATGCAAAACACTTCTGATATGATTGAGCCTTGAATGACAAACTTTATTGAGATTGCCTCTCTTTTCATGAGATTATTGTCACTTGATTATTTCCAATCACTTGGCACGGCTTCAAACGCCGCTTTTGTTGAAGGACCATGCCGGGCTTTTTTTCTCCGCCACCTCCTCAAAGCTCACATCGATGGCGATTGGCGGGATCAACCACGTGCTGCTAGGGCTCCTACTTCTCCAAAACACACGTAGGATAAAATAGACAAGAAAACCTTTCTGGCAATTCTGGCAACTTTAGAGAGGATACTTTAGCAGTCTAACCTGGACGTCCCTCATGCACTTTTAACGTGCATAAAATGCTGCAACTAGCGTCCTTTTGCTGTGAAACGACAACATTTTTCATTTGAACAAAACCTGATTTAACATGCCCAATAGTGTTAGCGGCTTACGTTACTTTTACCCCATCTCATTTCTGTCTTTTGGGCAGCGGTTTGACTGAAAAGGGATTGGCAGCTAGTGAATACTTACTTTACCAACAGTGCAATAGTTCAGCCCACATTGTATGACGTCACATTCAATGTTGGCGCTCAAACTGTCCCTTCACGCTTACGTGTTTCACCAATTTCAAAATAATGCAACCTAGTACACATTACTTTGGCTTGCAGTGTTATTTATCCAGCTGCCCCTTCTCTTCAACTCCTCCATCTTTATTAATGTATCATCGCCTTCACCAGACATGACTTTTGTCAGCGTGCTGATTGGCTAAAATGTCTTGAAATGATAGTTCCACTTGCTGCTTGGCAGGTTGCTGACTGCTGCAAATGCATGGTAATGCTAATGGCTGAATTTGATTTTGAACATGCACACAGTGATGGAAAGGGTAAATAGTTGACAAAAACACTTGGTTGTTGAATGAGTGCAGACAATGTAATACTTCACGTAGTGGTAAGAAAAAAGAAA
>QODF01000003.1:3828399-3872716 GCA_024372805.1 Oostethus manadensis | reverse complement strand
CCATATTTGTTACAAGCGCTTAGATTTGGCTAAATGCAAAGTTGATCTTTAACACCTCCTAAGGAATTCACCCGTTTGTCCCAAATTTATAGCAATTCCAGTAGACTAATGGGTCATGATAAACGGCAAAGCTTTTTATCTTACATCATACAATGTGGCGCAGCCTTTGATGATTTGCAAACGTCTCATTTACTTAACTCTAGAAGGTCAGAGCTTGATCAAACTTTTTGCGTATGATAAAAGTTCTGCCCTGAATAGATGAAGGTCTCCATTAGTCACAGTGCCACCTAATTAATTCCAATGTGGTACGCATTAAAGGGGAAAGACAGGAAGAGTTTCAAGCACCCGATAATCAAATGCAAGTGGTTACAAAAGAGGAAGTCAACATACAGGGCACCTCCACGTGCCCTGGAAGTGTCTATTACCATCGCCATGAAAGGTGTGGCCGTGTGCAGAACAACCCAGCACCCGTTCAGCCCAGCCTTGACTAATGATAGTAATGAGTAGCGATAGTGCTTAGAAGACACAGCCTAAACGTAAACATTTACTGTATTGTTTTCCAGAAAGCCACACATAACCAAATATAAATAACACTTTCCGGGATCTTCACTGGAAAAAAGTCAGAAAATAAATAATATCACTGTTAATGAAATAAATAACACAATTTCTTAAAGGAAATAATAACCAAGCAACCCTCTCTGGGTTCTTCACAGGAAAAAAAGCTTCTATTGGCCCTGTCTAAACGTAGGAGATGTTTTTAAAACCAGATATTTCCCCCCTCACCGTGTAGGAAAGATTTCTGTCCAGACAGCCTCGATTGTTTAAAAAAACTGCATACACATGCCCTGTCCACACGTAGGCGTGTATCTCATAAAACAAAGGTTTTTTTCAAGTTTTTGCCTATAATCCACACAGATCGGCAGATGTATGGCACTAAATACGAAGGTCTTAAAAACCTCCGGCCAAAGTGTAGCTCTGGAGAAAACCCTGGTTATTCATTTGCGTATTGCCGTAAATAACCAGAGTTTTCCAAACGTCACTTCCTGCGACAACGTATGCTGTGACGTCACACGCCCGACCTGTATTTACATCAGAAACAACATGGGTGCCCTCAGAACTGATGATATTTTCTTGCCTCTTGTTGACTTTGTATTCTAAATCAATGCTTAAAGTAATCCTAACTCTTTGTCAGGCCATAAGAATGAGCCTGGCGCCATGTTTTATGTTTTGCGGAAGTGACGGGATGATTCTGATTGGATCGAACTTTAAAAACACCTTTTAGTGGCTCCCAATGCATTTATCCGGTTCATTTTTAATACAAGGTCGTGCGGACACCTTTTTTTTTTTTTTCAAAAACGGAGAGGGAGTAATATGCAGGTTTAAAAATACCCTGCCACGTGTGGACGATGCGTTTTTAAGCTCATTTACAAGCATGCCAAGCCGCTAGGCGGCAGTAGTTAGCCAAGTACTGCTCATCTCTTGACGTTACACAAAGGCAGGCACTTGTCCGTGCAGACATGACGTTTATTTTTTCATAATAAAAAATAAGTGTAAACAGACAATCGGGGTGAGGAAAAACAAAGACGATAAATAAAAAAGACCTGCAAAGATTTTTTTTAACAACTTTATTTAACAAATGCAACTTACAATTACGAAACAGCGACAAGACAAATCAATGCAAGGAGCATCACACAAGACATTCACTGAGTTTCGCCATGTGAGGGGAGAGTTAACTTGGGCTCTCCTAACCACAAAAATGAAGATTTTAAGAGGCAAATATCGCCTGGCAGTGGATAACAGACACAGCAGTGGATTTGGGAGAGTCGTTCTTTATACTCCCCCACCACTACCACAATGTCTTCTAGGATCAAAACAAATGATTTGGAGTCGGACAGCTCTGCCCCCTCGCCCAGTACTTCCATCTCGTTTAGGGTGTAATTTTGCGTCAGACGCCGAGCAGGTGAGCAGTACACCCGTTGTCAAACAAAGACGAGAGCTGCTTGAGGTATGTGTGTGAGCGGTGTGTGTGTGATGTCGTAGATTCTGAGAAACCTGCAAATCTTCACTTTGGCTGGAGTGTTTGGAAACCTTTGTTTCAAAGAGAAAAAAACCCAGGGACGTGTGGATGACAAAGCAAAACACAGAAAAACATCTCCTGTTTGCAAGAACTACGGCTACATGTAAACAGGGCCAGTCTCGTTCGTGGGGCCAGACAGAAAAAATAAATTGCACTGCTTTGCAGGCCAGTGCACCAAAATCGGCAGTTTTGACTCTACCCTTAGTTCAATTTTTTTCCCCAAGTCTCTCTCAGTATGTTTTACTCTCAAAAATCAATGTCAGGCTAACAAAATGTACAATACACAAAGTGTGTCCCTGAAATGAATGGGATTGCTGTATGATCTTAGCCCACAGCTGCTCTTACATAACAGTATTCTTCACTAGACTGTCCTGTGTTTCTGTGGCAACGTGTTTGGTCTCCATAGAGATTGCACTCTCAAACAGGACTGGAGGTCTGCCAAAAACTCCCTGCGCCCACGTTTTTGAGGCAGGATGAGAACCAGAGGGTGTCCATGCAGTAATGCGGGGGCTCCCGTTGTTAAGATGACACATTCTGACTCATGGGAGGGAGAGAAAGCTTCATCTCTGGCCACCCTTTTTATTATCTGTCCATGCCATTACAACTTTCCACGTAAATGGGTACAGTTGGGTCGCAACTAGTTAGCATGTTGGTCGCACAACATTTATACTAATATATTATTTGGTCGAGTGGGTAGCATGTTTCCACACAATCAGAAGATCTGGAACATCTGCTTGGGCATCACTGTGTGAAGTTTGCATGTTCTCCCCGTGCGTATGTGGGTTTCCTCACACATTCCAAAAATGTGCATGTTAGTTTAATTGGTGACTCTTAATTGTCTGTAGGTATGAATTTATAGGTACCGTATTTTCCAGACTGTAAGTCGCACTTTTTTCATAGCAACTTATGCATGGAAAAAAAATTATATAATTTCACAGACAGTCACGAGAGGGCACTGTAGACTTACGCACCAATGTCTCCTACTCCTTAAGAACTTAAAATGTAAGAAGTAAACATTAGCTTAGAAAGATAACTGAGAACGACTGAACACAAATGGCTACCAAAAGAAAGCTGGATGGCCACAGCTAGAGGAACGAGTTCGCCAGTGGGTGCTTGAACAACAGGCTTGTCAACGGTGCAGTTGTGTATGCACGCTCGGGTAGTTGCCAAGGAAATGGATATAAATGACTTTGCGGGAGGACCTTCTTGGTGCTTCCGCTTCATGCAACGCAACCGCCTTTCTATCAGAGCACCAGCAACGATGTCCCAAAAACTGCCAGCAGATTTCTGAGCCAAGATCGATAGCTTCCGTGAGTTAGTTGAAAAGCAAGTAACTGAGCACAACGTGACACCTGATCACATCATCAACAGGGACGAGGCCCCCTCACTTTTGACATCCCCATAGGTCGAAGTGTTGCAGAGAAAGGGCAAAAGAGCATCAATATAGTGACAACTGATCATGAAAAGTCACACATCACAGTGGTGCTGGCATGTTGTGGCGATGGATCAAAATTGTCACCGTTGGTCATTTTCAAACGAAAAACTTGCTTCGTCTTCCCCCGGAATTAGCAGAGTTATTTAGAAGAGAATTCAACGGATTTAGTGATTTGGGGTGAGATTGCGAGTTGTTAAAGTAAAGGTAAACTTGTTTTGTTCTTTATGCTATAGTTACATAAAAACTGTTTATTAGGATGCATGAACACTGGACACTTTTTCTGTTCATGTTTATTTTTTGTGTAGCTGAATAACCTTCACTGCGTTAGTATATCTTACACCTATTATAGGCTGTTCGCTATTCTTTTATTAATGTTATAAATTGCCTTCCAAGATGACATTTCTGTTTTTGATCTAGTGTTTTGTAAAATAAATGACCTGCAAAAATGCGACTTATACTCCAGTGCGACTTATGAATGTTTGTTTTTTTTCTACCTCATTATGCATTTTTGGGCTAGTTCGACTTATACTCCAGAAAAGATTTATAGTCCGGAATATACGGTACGTATGAATTTAATAGGTATGTGAATGTGCATGTTTGTTGTCTATTTGTGCCCTTGTCTATTTGATGGCGACCAGTCCAGGGTATACTCTGCCTCTCTGCCGAAGTCGGCTGGGATAGACTCCAGCATACCCGGAACCCTAGTGAGGATAAGCAGCATAGAAGATGGATGGGTTTGGGTTTTGGATAATACTAGGGGTATCCCAATTAAACTTTTTCACTTCAAATCAGATACCGATTTTGCAGCCTTGCGTATCGGCAGATGCCAGATACCAATATCAGCCTGATATTGCAGCACCAATTATTCATGCTTTAACTACTTATTTTGTAGTTTGGAATGTTGGAAAAGGCTTACTCAAATAGAGAACACAATCAGCTAAAGGAAAACTGACCTATTTACTTTATGCATATGGGGTTTAGATTTTATCAACATTGTAGTGTTGGCTAGGCATAATATAGTGAAGTGTTTTTCAACCACTGTACCATGGGAAATCATCCACTTTCACCTAATTGGGGTATAAATATTTTCACCAATAATGTGCCATTGCTGAGTCTCTGTGCTGTCCAATGATCGGCAGTGTAATCATGTAATACACTTTATATTGACTTTATATTGTTTCTATAGGCTACAGAGATTCATGTTTACATTTTCTGCTGGTGGTGTGCCTTGGGATTTTTGGAATGAAAAAAAGTGTGCCTTGGCTCAAAAAAAGGTTGAAAAACACTGATATAGTGAGGTTCGAGGTGCTGAATTAAACATTTAAACCTGATTTTCTTCACTACCAAAGGGCTGGTCATCCTTTCTGTTTGAGCTAATGACCTATTGCCGTCTCGTCAGAGTTTTCCATGTGATGCTGTTTCAAATGCGCAATGTATTTGGTCGTAACTTTCGCGGTTCTGTGCCCGCTCAGGGAAAATTGTGCATAACAAGTCTTTTTTGGACTTCAACAAAAAAGACATATGGCCGACATCACTCCTCCTCCTCGCTACAAAAATGTTAACATGCTGTTTTTGTGGTCCGGTATGCTCAGTCTGTCTGCTGCTGGATATACCAGCATTTGATATTGCAGGCCAACATAATTTGATACTTTTTTTTTGCTGATACGGGCCCATTAACAGATCGGAAAGCCGATCCAAGAAAAGACTGCAACTGAAGCATCTGACCAGAATTTAGTTAAAAAGAATGGTCTTGTCAGTGTCTGAAGGCTTTGGTGATGGTCTGCAGTTGTCATGGAACTTTTGGCTGAAGTATTGATTGCCGGTTGTCAGAAGAAGCTGAATAACCTTGCATGCTGAGATTCTCATTGCTCACCAGTCTGCATGTTATCCTGCAGTGTCAGCTTGATTGGTCTAATAGGACTCCTCTAGCTAGATTTTAATATTTGCCTCATTTCAGCTGAATAAGGAAATGTTTATTAACTTCCACTTGTCTTGCAGACCTGCCAACAAGTACGCATTTTTTGTATTTTCTTTTAGAATTGAATTCAGACACGATGCCTGCATTTCAGTTCATTTAAATAAGTGAAATGTCTTAATTTTCTTTTCTGTATTTATAATTACCCTTCAATCAAGCAAAAATTTTTTACTTATTTAATCAGAGGAATTTTCTGTGGAATACCCAATTACTAAAATATGTGATAGCTGCAGCCCTACCTATTACTTTGTGCAAGTTTACCTAAGTGCCCAAATATTGTCTGTATATTTACTAATATTTTGTGCTGATTATTTTACCTTGCACAGCAGGTTTAACTAAATTTTCAAATGAATTGTGTAGCATATATTTAAAATTCCATGGCAATTTGCCCTTCACACGGCTAAATAGGATAATGAAAATATTTTTCTACTATATTCCACTTGGTATGATGTAGTCAATCTGTACAATACTGCAAATATTAATCAAAACAAACTGGGAACACACTGTATAAATTGCACTTATTAGTTTGCATGTTTTACCAACTGTCCAAATATTGTCTGTATGAATTAATAAGTAACACGTTCTCAGGCCTAAGTAAGCCAACCAAAATATTACCCTACAATATTCCACTTGGTATGATGTACTCAATTTTTGTAGTACTCATTAGTTTGCAAATGTCCAAATATTGTCTGTCTATTTGATTACGTAATGTTTTGTGCTGAACAGTTTTAACAAGAGATCAATATGAATTATTTATCAATCCAAATGTTTTCTTTGTTTTAATGCAAAAGGAGGCCAGCACAGGATGAACGGCGACTCAGGTGCCGGCGTGGTGACGGCCCACCCTCCTGCCACCGCCCCTCACAAGGAGCGTTACTTTGACCGAGTGGACGAGAGCAGCCCCGAGTACCAACGGGAGAGGAACATGGCGCCCGACCTGCGGCAGGACTTCAACATGATGGAGCAGAAGAAGCGAGTGTCTGTGATACTCCAGAGCCCGGTCAGTGGGAGCTTTGTGTTTGCTATAACCTGAAACGTGATGGTTCACTTCCACTTACTTCCAATTACAAAGCGGTTTCTTCCATTGGAAATAAAGGAAAGTTACATGCTCAAACTGTCACAATCATGGAACCTTTATTAGATGTGGAGATAATTTTTTAACCATGTCTGATAAGAAGCATTTACACATAGAAATTACAGGTGTGAATAGAAAAATAAAAAAGGAGCACACATGCGAGTGCAGATTTCAACCCTTTCTTTCTGGATCAAACTAGAGTCAGATTTTTGTGCATCTGTGTATATAAATCGACAAGCCTCCTACAACGTCTTCCTTTTTATGGCAACCTGCAAAACACTGACCTTGCACGTTGGTGCGCGATGACAAATGAGTGCAGGGCGATGCAAGCTGCTCTCACTGTGGATACTGAAGCTTTGCGGGAGACTTGACTGCCATTAGGTCCAGTCGAATTTTCAAAGTGGAACCAAGGAGGGAGAGGAAATTGGTGAGAGAAATGGGAGCCTGAGTCTGGTGTAACTGACATTGTCAAACCAGAAGAAATATAGCGACAGCTAGCGTTGGCGCTAGTCTACCAACAATGTGAGAAAGGTTTACAATACATTCAATACAATCTTGTAGATGCTCACTCAGATGAAGTCTCGCAGCCGAGTGATGGTCTGAACTCCCATGTTTTTGTTGCTTTTTTATTGTTTAAATGTGCTTTTCCACAAAGATGATCAACCTTTTTTGCAGCAGAATTTTCAAGAAAAATGAAACACAAAATGAACGAAGACTTATGGGTATGATAAAACATAAAGAGCATAAAGAGACTCAGCCTAACAAATAATCACATGTTGGCTCCACTTCCTCAACAGCCGTGTGACTGTGACAAACAGTGTTCAACACAAATACGCGATTGTTTCAGTAACAGTCTAAAGTATGTGTGAAAAACTAGGCTGTATTTAAGGAGAAATTGTAGTTTTACAATCAGGATCCCATTGAAGGGCGTCTGGAAATGTCCTCTTCATTTAATACTTTGGTTTTACTAAATGAGTGGTTTCATGTTGCAGGCGTTCTGCGATGAGCTGGAGACAATGATCCAGGATCAGCTGAAGAAGGGCAAGACGCCCACCAGCCTGTTGGCCCTGCAGCAGATTGCAGACTTCATGACTAACAGCATGCCCTCCATGTATCCCGCTGCACCACAGGGTGGCATGGCGGCGCTCAACATGAGTAAGTGGAAGGCGAATGAAGGAACATGCCGCATGCCATAGTTTTCTATTATCTGTATATATGCCATTTGCACATGGACACCATTGTTGTTCACACCTTCTGAATTCTGTTCTTCTTCCTCTCAGGTTTAGGGATGGTGACCCCTGTGAATGATTTGCGTGGTTCTGATTCTATCTCGTATGACAAAGGCGAGAAGCTGCTGCGCTGCAAACTGGCGGCATTTTACCGGCTCACTGACTTGTTTGGCTGGTCGCAGCTCATCTACAATCATCTCACAGTAAGATCATTCATAAGAAAAGGGTTGATTACTTTTGCTCAGTTTGAGGTAGATTCCATATTTTCTTACTTCCTGGCTTCCAGGTTAGGGTGAACTCCGACCTGGAGCGCTTCCTTATTGTCCCTTTTGGGCTCCTGTACAGTGAAGTCACCGCATCCAGCCTGGTAGGAATCTGTTCAGATTTCTTGTTACAGATTCAAGTCTTTTACTGCTCACTAAATTCTTTTTTTTTTGCCCTCCCCAGGTGAAGATAGACCATCAAGGTGAGGTTGTGGACCGGGGAAGCACCAACCTCGGCGTCAACCAGGCTGGCTTCAACCTCCACTCTGCCATCTATGCGTCACGGCCTGACGTCAAGTGCATTGTCCATATACACACGTCTGCCGGGGCAGCCGTACGTACTATCAATTAAGTCTCATACCAAATTTAGATTGAATTAAACTTTTTTTCCTCATGAAATCCCTTGTTTAAACATAAGAACAAAAGCAAATTGCGAAGTTAATTAATGCACACTACTGTAACAAAATAAGGTAGTACTAACATGACATCATATGAACATAGCCTAATGTCAGCAACTTTGGGAAACCATTCTTTTTACCAGTATGTGTTGGGTGTCCCAAAAAATGCAAGCACACTTAAAATAATTGTAAATTAGGTGTTTATTATAATTTGTTCAAATTTCTAAATAATTGTATTGTTTTGACACTACCTTTACCCAAGCTGACGTCCCTTCTGGTCAGGACACTGCAAAGCAATAGAATCGCACACGTTACAGTTCTCTTGGTATTTGTGTGCATTGACGCTTTTTTAGAAATGTATTTTTTTCTTCGAAGCTTATTCTGGCTGCCCTCATTCATTTTACTGGGTTTGATTTGCAAAGAAAAAAACCAAACAAAAAACAAACGGTTATCAGCGGGTAAAGGGTGTACATCATTTTTTTGGGACACCCTGTATATTGTGCAGTTTATTTTTTCAGTTCAAATTTTTGGCGTCCTGTTTCGTTTCTGCTGCCCGTTTAGGCAAGTAAAAAATTGCACCCTCGTCCTGTTGCTTCCAGATAGTGAAGTATGATTTACTTACAGTTTTACTTTTTAAAGGAAAGCTGCATTTAAAAAGATTTCCCATCACCCACAATTTTTATGTCAGACATGATCACTTAGCTTTCCTGTTTTCGTGCATTTTAGATGGTAAAAAAATGGTAGCATGAGGCATTGCTCATAATGTGATTCACCTATTCTGCCCATAAAGCCCTTGAAAAAAAACCTTTTTCTTGTTATATACAGTACATTCTGTGACCGTATAGTACCATGCACATTCATGATAACATGTATACTTACGCAGCCCATAGCAACCGTTACTCCCGTCAACAACACAGAGAGCGTGCAACCATGGAAGATTTTTGACGGTCTCTGACGACTACTTTTTTTTTTTTTTACTTTTACTCCCCACCAGACAGAGAATAACATTGCTGGGTCCTTGGCAGATCTAGCTGAAGTGAAACTTGTGAAACATTCTTGTGGCATTATCATGTTGCATCATGCTAAACGTTTCATGGACAATATAAGAACATAGCAAAACAGTCCCTTAGTGTCTGCTGCCGTTGGGATGCTGACTCTGGGGGATGGCTCTATCCTTCAGCACACGGCTTGTGGTCTTTGTTGAGCTGGTAAATTCAGCATAGTGCTTGGGTAAAAAATGCTGAGAGTGAAAGAGCATCTTGCTGAGTCTTTCTAGCGATGTCATTTGATCTAAGTTGCGAGTCAGTATCCACTGCTTTAGTCTGTCTGGATGTTAAGTCAGTAGTGTGTGGAATCTCAAAGTTGATCAAGTTTTGGGTTTATTGCCACAATCTTCTACTGTACAAAAGTGGAGTTATTTGGGGGTATTTCTAGTTGCAAAAGCCACATTGGATTGGATCTTCATGTTCTTCGTCAGTATGAACCTCGTGTCTTCTAATTTGACTCTAGGTGTCGGCCATGAAATGTGGCCTATTGCCCATCTCTCCAGAGGCTTTGTCCCTTGGCGAGGTGGCCTACCATGACTACCAAGGCATACTGGTGGATGAAGAAGAAAATGCACTCATCCAGAAGAACCTAGGCCCAAAAAGCAAGGTACTAACTCACTTTGTGTGTATGTGAGTTTGACTCTTCTTCATGTGGTCAGCTAATACTTTCGAAATTCCTAATTTTTTTAATGGTGCTTCCCAGGTGCTCATCTTGAGGAACCACGGCTTGGTGACTGTAGGCGAAACAATCGAGGAAGCTTACTATTACTGCCACAACCTGGTCACTGCCTGTGAGATTCAGGTAGGCTGCACATATTGGGACTGATTGTAGTGTGCTGTTATGAGACAAAAGACAATAAAATTGGGATCCGCAGTCTAAATGCATCTTATATGACACTGCACAGCAACGGCATTGGTATTTAATTCTGATGTATCAATACTTTTAGTGTTAATACTTATCATTAGAGGTTACAATGGGATACACTGCAATCAAAATTTTGTCCTTACCCACTTAAAAATCCAGAATATGTCCAGTGGGAGATACAGCTCATCCATCTAAAATTCAACATCTCCTCCAGGTGCGAACACTGGCCAGCGCTGGAGGACCAGATAATTTGGTCATGCTCGACCCGGGAAAGTACAAGTCCCGTCCTTGTGTTCCCGAGCCTGCCGGTGAAGGCTGCCCCTCACAACCCAAGTGGCAAGTTGGGGAGCAAGAGTTTGAGGCTCTCATGAGAATGCTCGACAACCTGGTGCGTGAACCTGTAACATGTTTGAATGTGCTGTATACTGCACCGAGCCAAATATAAGACGACCATCAAGTTTTTTTTGGCCGTTTAACTGATTTGTGTGCATCTTTACAATCTAAATATAAGACAACCCGTCCTTTTTTTTTTTTTTTTTTTTTAAGAGTTTGTTAAACCTAAGATTTTGTAACAGTCTTTTATTTGGGTCAGTACGTTTTTTTGCAATGTCAGTGACAAACATAATCAAAATCTGTGGCTCTTGTCCCCCAGGGCTACAGGACCGGCTACCCTTACCGCTGTCCGGCACTGCGGGACAAAGGTAAAAAGTACAGTGATGTGGAGAACGCTTACTCTGCCCACGTTGGTTATACTTATGGGGAGGACAGTGACTCGGGCGCACGCTCCCCGCTGAAACACAGCTTCCAGCGCGGCCAGCGTGACAAGACCCGCTGGCTCAATGCCGGCCCACGGCCCGACGAGCCCTTCGAGGACGGGCCGGACGGTGGCAGCCCCAAGTCGAAGCCTAAGGTGTGGACGAACATAACACACGATCACGTCAAACCCTTGCTGCAGTCTCTCTCGTCCGGTGTCTGCGTGCCAAGCTGTATAACCAACTGCTTGGTCTGTGCCTACCTTATTGTTCATAGTATACATGTTTATGTCTACTTGTGGCAGCAGGTGGTCGGTCATTGTGAGCCACAGGACTATGAGGAGAAAAATCACCTTTTACTGCAGCACAGAAAACATGTAACAGTACATAATAAATTAACAGTTAGCTCACTTTTTTTTTTTTTAAATTTAATTTTCCAGCTTCTGTTTGGCTTAAATGGAACATACTGTAGAAGTTATATTAAGGGACATAGCACCACCCGCTGCTTTGACGTGCACCTGGAAGCAATATCTGTTTGTTTGTAAAAATGGACACAAAGTTGCTCATTTTATGCCATTGCATGTTACTAGACAACTTAGACTAAATTCATATGCATACACAACACATACACAATCAAGCAATAGACTTGTACAAATCATATTTTTAAACCTTATAATAGGGGACAAATACCTGTTTTTTGTACTAGTCTTATAAATATGAGCACTTTGTGGCTTGATTTGGATTTTTTTTTCTCCTCCTGGTCCTCCGATGTCTCATGATGGCCGACCAGCTGCTAGCAGCATGCCCCACTGCATGTGTAGGAGTGAATTGCATTGTTGGTGTTTTTCCCAGAGGAGCGAGCAGCAGGGGTGTGGCACGAACCCTCCACCGATGCTCACCACTCTGCAACACACTTCCTTTAATGCTCTTTTTCTTCTGTCTTGGTTATTTAAGGGCTAAATTGCTTGCATACTTGTGGAGGGTGACTCTTAAAATTACTATTTTTGCATCTAAAAATTGATATATGCCGCTTGAAATTATTATTTGCAATTTAATGAGATTTTTTTCAATTACCTCCACTTAAGTTTAAGTTTTTGGTTTATTATATTTTTTTTGCGCAAGCATGATTGGCAAAAAAAAGCAAAAATTGACCTGACCAATTATTATCTCCTGTTGGAAAAGTAGGAGATGTTGTGTTGTGAGGCTCTTTCTCAGTGAGTATATCATTTTTACATGTTCATCTCCATGCTCTCCACCCAGAAACCCCTCATTCAGCCCCAGAGTCAATGAAAGTCATGAGCAATCATTAAAAAAAAAAAATTTAATGAATTATTGCATGACAGCTGGATTTCTAGCTTCACTTGCTGCTCATTCTTCTTTTTTGTGGAAATTAATCCAATTTTTTTGAAACAACGCTGAGCATTACCAGTTTTAGTCAAAGAGGAACAACTTCCCTTTTTCCAGACCAGGGGCTGTTTTCTCGTGTGTCTGTTGTCCTCGTTGTTGTCTTACCTATCAATCTGGAAAAATGACTTTGGTGATGCCAGCTCACCCTCACTGCCACCCTCGCTTCGTAAGCCAGCGTCACCATCAACCCACCCACCTCACTCGCCTTGCAGTCCTTCACCACATCACTCTCTGTCCTCAGCTCATGCTCTTGCTTTGTGTTTGAGTTTTAATGAATTACACTTGTTAAGTTTTAATATTAGACGTCAAAGGTTCTCAGTGGTTAAGATATACTGCAAAGAGAATGGAGCGTTACTTGGAAGCGGGTGATATTCCAAAATTTAAAAGCTCATTGTTGTAACTTCATTTTTTAAACTTCCATAATAATTTGGATTGGATGAAGAAGTGCAAATGAGACTGTTAGCACTCTTTTACCACATGGTCAACAAACCAGTTTAACAGCGGTAAGGAGCAAACTGCTCAGCCAGCATTAATAGAGCTGATGAGTTCACAGTACAGTAAACAGTTATGGCAAGTATATGCATGGGTTTCACAGCTCAGTGGCGCAACCAATATTTTAAAGTGCATGCATATGTAAATAAAGCTCCTGCGTGCTGACAACGTACAGCTCCTGCTATCTGCCAACAATGCTCTTAATTGTTAACGTTGCTAGTTGAAGACCAAACACCCCGCGACTGTAGGAGGCAGACGCATTACATAAGATATTTAGCTATATATTTCCCCCACAAATAATTATGCTTTACTACCCAGAATGCTCCATGCTGCATTTAGCAGCTAAATCAACCTTGACAGACGCCACGTCTGCTCTTTGCTCTTTGGGTGGTGGGTCTTGTGGTACTGACATCTACCGCCAACACATGACACAGGTTTTAGTCATTTTAGACGTAAACACAGTGTCATTAATTGGGCTATGGTGTTTATTGACGAGGACAACACACCTGATGTTTTAATGGGAAGGACTTAGTGAAGTATTTGCGAAACTATAGTATTAGCTGATGTATGAACTACACGTGTTGATGGATTTGAATTAGAGATTAATGCCCATTTTAAGCATTCCATAAATCTTCCTGACATCCCATTTTGTCATTTTTCAGTTGAGCATGGTTTTTGTATTATGAAGCCTGCATAGAAGTTTGTGTGTGTACAGTCTATACTGCTTTTTGTTATTTTGCTTTCCTTTTGTGTTACTTCTGCTCCTATTTGTGCTAACCTTTTATTGTGCCATTCACACAGTGGACCAAAGAAGACGGAATGCGACAGGCTGCTGTCGCCAATCAGTTCATCCCTTTGAACACCAATCCAAAAGAAGTGCTGGAGATGCGCAATAAGGTACCGCACAATAAATTCAGTCTCATTCCTTGTCTTTCTATTAAGTCCATACTTTTTATAATTATTATTATGTATTTGTAGATCCGTGAGCAGAATCTGCAGGACATCAAGACTGCAGGACCGCAATCTCAGGTTCTATGTGTTGGATCGGTGGGGGAGCGCAGCTTTCACCAGGTCAGTCTTGCAACTTTGCTGGTGTCCTGACCTGGAGATTACTATTTGCTGATTTTGGTGAAAATCCCACAATATCTCATTGGTAATCCACTTGGTTTGTACGTTTTATTGTTTCCGGTGTGGTTGGCTATGTAAAAATTCATACATCCATAGCAATGTGACACACAGAAGAAGAATTCACACAATAAAAAATGGACAACCATGCTGAGGCTATTCCACTCCAGTTCTGGAGGCGAGATAATGTAATTGTAAATAGACAATAAAATAATTGTTTTAATAATTTATTTGTACAAATCTGGAAAAAAGTACAAATTAATTCCTTGTTTGTCTGCAAAAATATTTGCACCAACCCTCTTCTTTAGGGGTGTCCAAACTGCGTCCTAGGAGCCAATTTTGGCCCGGATGACATTTTTAATAGCCCCCAGAATGTGTGAAATGAAAGCTTGCTTTGTTCACATAGCTTTAACATATGTATCAAAGAGAGCCTATGCGTCTCTCAGTTGTTCTGACCTCGGCGGAAGAAGTTATTTTGTAGTTTTTAGTATCCTATCCTATTTACTGAGCTCTATAAAAACATAGTCCCCTAGATGGAAACACAACTATATTATCTCCAGGTCCGGACTCCTTAAAGGAAAACTTTTTTGCACTTTTTGGGGGAAATTTTGCCCGTCATCCACGATGCTTAAATGAGACATGAACACAAGTCTTTCTTTTTCCTGTATGTTGTAAATAGAGAAAATCTGCTAGCACAGGGCACCCCACAATGCATTTAATGGGATTCACCCTGTCCGCCTGTGGAGACCTTTATTAAAACCCCTCCGAAAACCTCAGTTTTATCATTTTATATACATTTTGTGGCCATGCAGTAGCAAGTGCATTCATGATACCATATAATACTTGACAATATTTTGGTAATTTTAAGCATTACCAGAGCTTTCTTCCTGGGCGCATTGATTTCACAGAGCCCATGGCAATGAATGCTACTTCCTTCAACAGCAGCAACATAGTGAGAGTGTTTGCAATGACTAATCATGACAAACTTTGAGACGTGTGCTCCTCGTTGAGCTGGTAAATTCAATTCAAACTCGCAGGCAATGCAGCAACTCCATTAGCTATTTCTTGGTTGTAGTAATAGATGTGCAGATCGATGCTAAAATATCGACATCGGATCTTCAAGCTCTAAAACTGATTATCAATTCAAAATATTAATACTTTGATAAGTCAGTTGTTTGCAGTCATTTATGTCATCAACAGCATTAGTTGTTCAGTGTTGTCTCCTACAATAACAACATTGTTGTATATTGGTCAATATGCAGGTCACATTATGTAAATGCAACATTGTTGGTGTTTGGGTTTGCCTATGCATTTTTAGCTGCCTCGTGCTAGCTGTTTTTCTTATTAAAACACACAGAAAAGAGAAAGATGTGTGTGATTATGTTTCACATAAAAATTGTGGATGATGGGCAAAATTATGAAAAATGTGCAGTTTTTCTTTAAGACAAAAATGCTGCAATGAGTCAACTAGTGCATGCAGTAGGTATTGGTGAATGAAACCGCTTGCTAAGCCGTTTTAGTTAAGTATCATTTAATGTGGTAAGTTGGTCATACGTCAGCACAGACAAAGGAGCGTGCTATTTAATGACCACAGCGAGTGTCAGTCGCAGGTGAGTATGAACTCATCAGCTCAGGTTGTTTATACTTTTTATATCTTACATTTTGGCAAGCATTATTGAATGCTGCCTTCTTAGTTTTTGCCTGCATGCATCAAGCACTCTCATGTCGCTTCATATTGTATGGTTTTTATCTTCCGGGACACATGGAAGGATCAGGATGTGAGAAAATAATTACAGCTGCTGAATATATTTGAGTATGTTGATTTCAAAACCCTCACTTTCATAACAATGAAACAGGCCTTGATGCTTGTGTAAAAAGTTTACTTCACACATAATGCATGAACCTGCTTGGCTCTTTCCAGCAATCCTGTCTCCTGCAGCCTCTCTTTGCATGCAATTTCTGCATCTTTGGAACGGCACTTGTACAATCACTACTTCATCTTTACCTCAAACTTCTCGCTAAAAAGAAATGACAACTGGTGGTCTTTACTGTAATGGACATTCCAGAATTCATCACCTGGTGTGTCATCCACTTGAATATTTAAATGCCACACCTCAAATAGACACCTAATTTATGTTCACCTTTACAGTATTATGCCATCTGATGCTCCAAACTACAACACACACCAGCTGCACAAGCAGACATAGCATCTGTAAAGCTGACGTTTACAGTAGAGTTTAAAGAGAAGGTGCTGGCACATATACATACATGATACATGTCATTTTTTTGTATTACTGTGTATAACCCCTAGAAACAGGTATGAAAAAGACATGTTGTCTTGTATTTGGGCTCCAGAGATTTGTTCATGCAAAGCAGAAGGTGGTGCCAAATGATGTCTCTCTATGTGTCATGGACACCTTACCCCTAATAAAAACCTTGTGCACCTGAGCAAATAAACACCCAGGTCACTACTTGAGGAAATTTGGTATTCCTCAGGGGCGGAAAGTACATTAATTTGATGATGCTTCTGCTTCTGAAAAACCTTTGCATGTGCATGACTCTATGGCAAATGCAAATGTTTGTCCACCCGTATTCCCGCCTGCTTAACAGACTGCTAATATGAGTGTGCCCCTTCCCTCGCCCTCACTGGGTTTACAATTACAGGACGTCCCTCTGTCTGACTGTACAGACACTATTGACGGCCTCGATGCCCCAGAGGGGTCCTATAGTCCTGCTAGATCAATTAGAAAGGTACTTGCAGCTCCAGTCACAAATCTATTACTCACATCCTTGTGTATGACAGGAACCGCTAACTCAGTTTACAACTGCACGGATATGCCACACTACTTAGTTCATTGCACTTGTCTTTGCATTCTCACTGGTTTGGTTTGAGCTTCAATATGATGTTGTAGCTGCATGAAAATACTTCTAATTAAAGTCACACACTTACAATATCTTAACTATACAAAGAAAGAAACACATTGAGGACCACATTGGTTGATACATCAAAGCCAATTGTAGCAGTTCCAACACAGCATGCAGACATGCTCTCGTGGTGATGAGGCTACGCAGGTATTTTGGTAAGTGTTGGACATGAATTTTCCTCCACGATCTTACATTTTGTCTCTGTTCAGTGAAAAGAATGTCCCAATTGTGGAAACACCTGGCGACGATAGAAGACCCAGTGGTTAATTGAATAAAGGCGGTAATTGGAGCATTCACATGGGGCTCTATGATGTCTGCAGTAACGAAATTCCGGAGTTTGTCCAATTAAAAACGGAATTTACTGCTAAACGTGGAATCTCGCGGAAATTGTGGATGAAATGCTCATTGTGAGGGTAGAACGTTCGTGCGTGGAATTATATACCCGGCGGGCGGACGGCTAAACCATGGCGGAATCTCTCTTACAAACATCAAACCGCCCGCTCTAAAGTTGAAGTGACGATAAACACTGGCGAAAGTTGGGGGAACCTCCTCTTAGATTCGCCTTCAACTGTCATTCACGACAGTTAGCATGCAAGTGTGGATGTGTGTCTGTCACGGGCTGGGTGAGTATATTTTTACCTTGTTGTGTTTTATCGCTTTAATGTAAGGAGTGATTTACAATGTCCGATGACGACGTGCAGGTTCTGGTAAAAAAAAATAAGTGCAAACTATAAAAAACAAACTTCTACAAAATTAAAACAGAATTTGGAAAAAAAAAAAAAAAAACTAATTTCATAGGGACCTCTATATGTTAACTCAAAATTTTGTTTTTTTTGTTCTTACTTGACAATGATTCCATACGTTTTGTCTGTATTTTGGTTGCAAAGAGAAATAATTTGGAGATGAATGCTTTTCACTGCACAGTGATGCTTTGCACTGGCAGAAAAGTTGCAGAGAACATACCATTACATTGAATGTGTCCTCTTGACTCCCACTCCAACAACAGCTGATTCATTCACGTCTATTTCAACTAGAAAATGTTTTTTACAACATTGTGAGCTTGACTCGTTTCTTTTTTCCTCTTTATCGTCACCCTGTAGGGGGAGCTAGTGACTGCATCTAAGGCCATTATTGAAAAGGAGTACCAACCCAAGGTGATCGTCAGCAAGCAGGGGCCCAACCCTTTCAACAAACTCACTGACCAGGAGTTGGATGAGTATCGCAGGGAAGTGGAGCTGAAACAGAAAGAGACTGAAGGTAAAATAGGTTTGTTGTATTCGAATGACTTTGGATAGATGATGATATTTCTCCACACACATGCACTGCCAACATGGATTCACAGTGCAAGAACAATGTGAGTCTGCCGTGCTGTGTTCCGAGATGGAAAATGTACTGAAGGTTCAAGGCACAGCTCCCACTCCTCTGCCCCCTGCAACTGACGGCGGCCCTGAGCAGGGCCCCCCAACCCTTGACCTTGCAGATGAGGTCTTCTGCGACTCCACCCATAAGGAGTTCCACTGTGCTGTGCTGCGAGCCCTCAGCAAGGAGCCACTTGAGGCAAATCAGGCTCCAGGTACTTGAAGCGGAGACACTCTTACGGTGTCGGCCCTTGTTTCTTCAACATCCACTCCGCAACTCCCCTCCCCTCTCCTCACTGGGACCCTTGGAACCCACCCTTCCCACAACCTGCTGTGTCCTCTACTCTCTGGAGGTTTTGAATCCGCTGCTGCTGTTGTGTTACCACGAGCAACACAATAATCTACCCCCGCTTTAATTTACTCCCTCTACCCCTCATCCCCTCGCTCTGATGTCTGGTGCAAAGACATCCGAGAACTTCCTGCGGTGTGATTGGGCGAGGAGCTGAGGGTCCTGAGAGTTAAACCAACAAGGATGCCTGTCCCTTGCATCCAAAAGTGTGTCTTGCTGTGGAGTGCCGTGCTAACCTAATGAAGACGCTCCGTCGTCCTACTAGCCCACATACGGACTTTAATGTTGGTGGCTCTTCCTGCTTACCTGTTCTGGGTCAATCTGCTGTTACTGCTTTTCTTTGCATCCTTAAATGACTTAAGGGGAATATTTTTGTTTGACTCTTTGGGACATTTTTGTGGATTTCAAAGCTTTCTCTCTTGAATTAATTCAGTTTTTGTCCTGGCAAAGCAAATGATTTATTATTGTATAATTGCGTACGTATTTCTTTTTAGATCAAGAGCAGCTTGCAGAACCTGAAAAAGAGGAGGCTAAAGACCCAAAGGCCACCTGTACACCCCCCAGCACCCCAGTTAGAGCTGAGGAAGGTAGGTTTATCTTGCGCCGTGCATGGGTTCTCACATGGGCCCGTCTCCCGTGGTGTCCAGAGGGAATGTGGAGTCCTTCGATGCATCCGTGTGGCTGTTTTAATGTTTCAATCGCATTACTATTGTGCAGTGTTGGAGTAATAACAGGCAAAGAGGGCTGTGATTCAAAAAAAAAGTGCATTTACAAACGCACAAGTTAAATTCGTGTGAAACAAAAAAATAATTGCAAACTTCCCCTGAAATAATTGACAAAAGTAACATAATGTTTACATTTTTCTCAAAACCATTTGTTTAATAAAATGTAAATCAATAAAAAAAATATTTATTATTCAAAATATTTGACAACTATATTCATTAAAAATATTGATACATAGTGACCAAAATACTACATATAACTTGTCTTTAAATCAGTTTTGACTAATAATTGGCCACAGTCAGCGATTATTTATTTTTTGAAAAAACGCAGTATAGTTTGGGACAACTGTATAGATCTGTTGTTGGCTCAACGGCAAGTCAATTCAGTTTCCTACATGTAGGGGGCAGCCTGGGGTAGCAAAACACCATTGTTCTTTACAGCTTCCATAGGAGCAAATTGTTTCAGTCAGTAAAATTATGGATTCATAATTTGTGCCACAAAACAAAACTGTGGCTAGATAGCAAATTGCAGCGACAAAAACACTGTTTACGACTAGTTTTATGGTAACAATTTAACCCTGGAACAGTTTATTTTTTCCATTATTTCGTATGGGAATGGCTGTTTCCACATCTGAGGTCCCATTCCTTTGAAGAAAAGATGTTTTTTGGATTTAATAAAAATAAATAAATACAACTTGTAGCATTCTTGCTTTTACAAATACAAACTTTTCCTCGTCCTCTTGGTCTTTATTACTGTTGGATTACGCCTACATCACAGCAGCATCCCACAGTGTTACAATAGTTTGTAATATAGAATTGTGATTTATTTCATAATGATGTCTGCAAACAGTAAGTTGGCATGCAGCTTTGACGTCAGGTGTAATCTAAGAAATGCAATGTTGTTCGATAACATGTCTCCTTTACCCCCTTTGCCTCCATCGTCCATCTTTTTGGGGTCCACCATGAATGGCTACAGTTTTGTTGTTGTTGTTTTTATTCATTTTAACACAGTGCCATGTGGTTTGATCCTGCATAGACATTTGTTTCTACTTGTGCTTTTTTCCTTCTTTGTGGCTGCGATTGCAATCAAAGGAGATGGAAATGCAAAAGAGTACCTGTTACCATAGTAAGTACGTACTGTTCCACCCTTGACCACCCCGCCACACCCCCACCACCTCCATGCTTGTTTTCTAGCATCCCTCCTCCTCTCTGCATGGCTGTAGTGCTAGCGCTGTCTGGATTAACTCCTTAGGCCGGTTTTGTGACGCTTTGCTCGGTTTAACATCTTCTTTTGGCTCTTCCTGGATGTGGACGGGTGTTATTTCAGAGCTCCTCCCACTCAAGGCATTAGCCACCCCCACTTCCTATTAGATTACCCTTCACTGCCTAAAAAAATGTCTTTTTCAAGGAAATGTTCATCTTTAGAGGTGACTCAACGCCATAGTAAAGCCCTTGTGTGAACATGTATCAAATGAATTAACATAGCGGCATTTATGACAGAATTCTATCTGAAATGCACAGACAAAGAAATGCCAGCTCTACCAGCTCTGATGTGCCAATTTTTCTGAATGTTTTTAGCTGTAACAAAAAAAGGGTGGTGTTCTGATTTGTTTTGGTGGCAATGCCATTTCACGTGCAAACCATTCAAAATATCACTCATCAAAGTGGAAATGTTTGGAAAACACTTTCTGTCAATAGACCAGAAGTGCCTGGACTGTGGCTGTTTTCATATCGGCCCGAGGCCCAGTAAAATAACAATAAAATACATTTTAAAAAAATTCAGCTAAAATGAAAAAAGCAAGAATTTTACAAAAATAAATTCACAACATGAGGAAAAATAATTTTAGGAGCATAAATTTGAAATATATTGGTAGAAGGATGCTGAGTTTTGAATTGCCAGCCAGGAGGCCTAGAGGAAGACCAAAGAGGAGGTTTATGTATGTAGTGAAAGAGGACATGAAGGTAGTTGGCGCAAGAGAAGAAGATACAGAAGACAGAGTTAGATGGAGGCAATTGATTGGCTGTGGCGACCCCTGAAGGGATAAGCCGAAAGGAAAAGAAGATATATATGTATATGTGTATATATATATTTATATGTATGTATGTGATAGACGATTAAACACGACCTTACATAAATAAAAAAGTTCAGTGTAGGCAGGTGTGCATGTATTAGCTAAAACCCCAGCGCTGTAAAGTCACATTCACTGCAATGCCAATGTGCTCATAGTCATATTGCTCACAGACCTGACATCTTTTATCCATTTTTAGCCTTAAAATTTATAAAATTCTGAAAAAAATCTAATAAAATAATAATAATAAAGTTTGAGACCAGCATTTTCAATTTGTTCCCATGCAGTACTCAAACCTACCAGGATGGGGCAGAACTGTTTAGCTGTCAATAAACAAAAGAATAATAATTTTGACCATGATGCTTAGCTCAAACATTTGACTGAGGTGAGTTTTTTTTTTATTATTATTTTTTTATGAAATTACTATATTTTTCAAGATTGGCAGGATTTCTCGACTTGACATGCGATGAAAAGCTTTAGATCGCCAACTATAGGCCTGGCATGCTTATTACACCACTTTTACTACACCACTTTTTAAAATGTAAAAAAATGATAGTTAAAAAGTGGAAAATGCCTCTGAAGTAAAACTCCCCACCCTCCTTTTGCTGTTGGCTAACCTGCTAACAGTCCACCGTCGAAATAACCACATTTGATCTCCAAAAATGTTCGGGTAACGTCCTGTAAATGTGTTGGGTTTTCTTTTTGTTCTTTATTCCAGACGACTACTTTACCAGGTACACGAGTGCCTTATTTGTGTATATATATATGTGTGTGTGTGCGTGTGTGTGTGTGTGTGTGTGGCTGTAGCGTGTGCCCTCACGCTGGTGGCTTAACGCTTCCAAAAGCTGCCATGTTTTATCTGCATTATATAAGTGTGTGTGCGTGTGTGTGTGTGTGTGTGTGTGAGACATGTAGGAGAGCTTTGGTTGAATTTTTTAAAGGCACAGTGCAGTGTTTTCTTAGCACACTTGTGTATGAGTTGAGTAGTGTTAGAACATCGTAGAGCTGGTGGTCTTTTTGTTCTTCATGCAGCTATGGCTTTTTAACAATATGCATTAGCATTATTCTGACTATAAGAACGGTTACATGGCTTATTTTACAAGAACAAGCTGCCTTCTTGGCCATTCTTGTGGCTTTCTTCCAGCAACTGCCTGCTCGTGACCATTTTTGGCTGCTTTTGATGAGGCTGTTACTTTGAGCCAAAACTATCCTCCTGTGACCCTCAGTCATACATAATAGAAAAGTATTTGAACAAATGAAAATGAAAAGACATTTGTAGCCCCATAGAGGCTCTTTTACTAACATTTAGGTACTTATGGGATGTGACTATCAATATAGTTCCAATTCACGGCATGGAGTTAAAGGGACTTAGGTCTCAGGAGGTTAAGACACACACACAGGCCGTGTTGTGTTGTTGTAACCTTGTGTGTGTGTGTGTGTGTGTGTGTGGTTTTGCCTTCCTAAAAACCCTCCAAAAGCATTGTCCTGTTATAGACGATATATATTTTTTGTTTATACGCAGGGTGCAAATGATCAAAGGAACAACACTTGTTAAGATTTTGCTGTTTAAATGAAGGTAATGCTGAGTGAGAATGTCTAAAATGGAAGATTTGACTGTATTGACCTGAATGTAAGACGCTTTTTTATTTATTTTTTTGACCTTGATGGGTTGTGACCTAGAAATGTATTCACGCAAACCAGCAAGTTGCACTAAACAGCTGCTTATGTGAGTCAGTGCTTTACTTCCTGTCACTCACACATACACCAGTGACCATGACAAAGAGACCTACTGGAGAAAAATGCTCCCAGTGTTTGGGCCACTTAGCAAACAAAACTGTAAAGTAACTGTAAGAAATATGAAATTCTTTTTTTTTTTTTTTTGGTCAATTTACCAGTTATTTCACTGACACAGTAGATTTTTAAAAATACATGTTTTGATCAAAGTTTGAAAAAGAGGTGTCTTATATTCCGTGTGATCAGTGCGGCACAACTGTACATGTTTGTTGCAGACATTTTGGGAACACCGTAATGTGATTAGGGCTGCGCGATTGAAAATTGATGTAAAACTGCCGTGTAGGTTTTTTCGGTCACAGGATTTCTACCAAAATCGGCCAGCACTAGTGGTGACACACACAAACCGGAGTTTTATTCACGTCTTAAATGGCTTGTTTACGCTTCCTCCTTTTCCTTTTGGGTTATCCCAGTGGTCGCCGCAGCGAATCATTTTCGCATGTCTTGATTTGGCAAAAGTTTTACGTCGGATGCCCTTCCTGACACGACCCTCTGCGTGAGGGACGTGATCTGACAGCGCTTATGTCTACTATATTGGGCAATACAAGTGTAAAGCCATTTAAAACCGCATTACAATACATTTGAAGAGAAAAAAGCCACCTCAGGAAGTAGAGTATAACAACAAGGAACTGCTAACGTATGAGTCTGTCATATATATCGTAGATATTTCTCTGATTGTTTCTACTATGTGGGGTGATACAAATGCAAAGGTAGAGCATGGCTCAGGTGGTTAGAGTAGTTGTTTCCCAACCAACCGAATCCTCTGTCCTCCAGTGATCATGTCAAAGTATCCTTGGGCAAAATACTGAACCCCTAGTTGCTCCTGATGCTGCGTCATCACTAGGTAAAAGCGGAAAGAGTGTCAAAGAGCATCAAAGGTGGAAAAGTGCAATACAAGCAAGAGAGACCATATATGGGTGTTACTTTTTTTTCAGGAAAAACCTGAAGGTGTCTTGTGGAATACGGTGTGGTCATCTGCAATGTTGTTATTTAGATCCCATTTTAATGGTTGCTAATGGAGCTTTTGTAGGTGTAGTTCTTGTCTAAACCTTTTATGCGGACTTACTTAAGCATTAAAGAGCAGAAATGCTGTTTGAAATGAAAGTGATTGTGATTCATCCTCAGCTTCGTAGGTGTGTAATCTCACAAGCGCCGCCTTCTTGTTCCAGGTCATTAAATCTCATCCTTCTCCCCTTCTTGCCAGAGCCCACCTTTAAGGACGAGAGCGACGCAGCCACCCTGAGACAGACCCTGCCGGACTTGACCCCCGACGACCCTTCTGACGCGCCAGCACTTCCTGCTGAAGACTCCGCCCCTGCCCCAGCCCCCACAGCCACTGAGCCCGCCCCTGCTGCAGAAGCCGCCGCTGACGGCGAGGAACCCGCCGACACCGGCGACCAAGAGGGGGACGAGTCTCCCAGCAAATCGCCTTCCAAAAAGAAGAAGAAGTTCCGCACTCCTTCCTTCCTGAAGAAGAACAAAAAGAAGTCTGAGTCGTAAACGAGCCTCGCATTTCTTTTTTAGTTCTTTCTAATTGTGTTGGATCAATCTACACCACTTGTTTTAACATTTGTCTCTTGCTTTATCTCATGTCTTTCTTTTGTTAGCGCGTGCCGATTTTGTATACAGTGTAAAAATCTTTTACTTTTCCTCATTAGAAGCTTTTAGCTGTGAGCGAGTGATACCTCCTGTCTTGTCCGTTCTGCTGGCCTTTAATGCATGTTGTCTATTACGAGCAGGCACCCTGTTTGTTTGATTTTTTTAAGGGTATTATTCATTCAACTGTTGTAACCACTAGAATGTATCGGGATTGTGTAACAATATGAAAGTGTTTTTTAAAAAGCAAAAGAAAAAAAACAGCGACTGCAGAAAGGAAAAACGTGTACGCTCATTTAACCGTTTCAATTTTAAATAAGAGAATGAGAAGTTTCAAGTATTGGCAGACGGCTTAACGGATTATGCAATGCTTCAATGATAGAATCTCCAGGAAGTCAAATGCTTTTGTTCTGATGCACAGAGTGAGACACCCCACAAAGCGTCCACTAGCATCCAATGGTTGCTTTATTACGAAGGAATGTGTAAAAAGAGCATCTTTTTTTTTCGTGTGTTGTTGGTTTTAAACTTTTTTTTTTTTTTCAAGTATGCTTTATTTAGTGTTATGATTAAGTTTTGGTTTTTTTTTGGTCACATTGTAGACAAGCCATAATTGCTTGCTGTAAGAGCACTGTGAACCACCTCTTACTTTAACCACTCCACGTTTGCTTTTAGCTTTAGCGCACAGAACTAAACACATCCACTGTTAACAACACGGTCATCTTTTATCAACCTGGATCTTTTCCGTACCGCCGCTCTTTTATTACAGAGCAGACTTTTTGTGACATAGAGAGCTGTGCTGTAGGTTGCAGGGCATTAATACGGCCTAATATATATGCTTATTTTTCTCTGCCTGAACCACTTCCGACTAAACGTCTCATCTTACCATCTAATGATGTACTACTTCCACTTGTTTTTTTTCTGTTTTACAACCATAAATAAATATGCTATGTCAAAAATGTTTTGTATTTTCATGTCATTTTTATCATTATATTTTACGGACTATTAGGAAAAATAGATGCGTGGTCACACAGATGAATAAAAAATGTAACAAAAAAAAATTCATTCATTCATTTACTGTACCGCTTATCCTCATTAGGGTCACGGGGATGCTGGAGCCTATCCCAGCTGGCTTTGGGCGAGAGGCGGGGTACACCCTGGACTGGTCGCCAGTCAATCGCAGGGCACATATAGACAAACAACCATTCATACCTTTGGACAATTTAGTCGCCAATTAACCTAACATGCATGTTTTTGGAATGTAGGAGGAAACCAGAGTACCCGGAGAAAACCCACACACGCACGGGGAGAACATGCAAACTCCACACAGAGATGCCCAACGGAGATTTGAACCCAGGTCTTCCAGATCTCCTGACTGTGTGGCCAATGTGCTCAGCCACCGTGCGGCCCACAAAATAAAATATTGTATTTAATTTTACGTTTTGAAGAAAAGTTTAAAAAATTGCTGGAAATCGATTATTTATTTATTTTACTTCTATCATGCAAAGTAAACCTTGCTAATACATGTGGATTATGTGTTATTTATTTTTGTGTCTAAGCGTCGCTACTCAACGCTGACTGTTTATTCCACCAAGGAGATAGCATGTGTAATTTCGCGAATAAACCGTAGGGGCGCTGTCGGGATGCACGAGCCCGTGAGTACCTCTTGAGTGGCTTCTCTTTGGTTTTGACCTTTCACACCGCGGCTTCCACGCTGCTGGTGGAACCTAGTCGGAAAAACAACGTGGACAGTTTATCTTTTATTTCGTGGAACGGCAAGTTGGCACTTCTTACAAGCACACGCTATCTTCAGGCTGGACTATAAAGGTTTTGACTCTTTGAGACGGTAAATTTTTAAAAAGGTTTTGTTTACAAATAGCTTGAGTGAGTTAGCTAGCTAGCTAGCTAACGTCGATTCAAAACTTCTTCGCCAAAGCTAATCCGTGTAAAAATGGCGACCGTTTCTGCATTGGTTTAAACAGCATTTTAATGTTATTATTGAATCTAAACTAACAACGACTCTTCCAGATGGGGAAGCCGCCCAGAAAGAAGAGCATTGCAGACAAAGTCCGCAAGGTGAAAGCGGCCACCGAGATCAAGAATAACCCTTTTGAGGTGAAAATCAACAGGAAGAAATTCGACGTGCTTGGGAGGAGAAGCAAGCATGATGTGGGCCTTCCTGGGGTGTCCCGGTCCAAATCTATCAACAGGGTGAGACTGAAGCGCCAACATTACTGCTGCTTAGCTGTAATGGCAGCAATTAATCAGGTTCAGCTTGAAGTGCAGTAGTTGCCCACTCTTGTGTTCTCTCTCACAATATCTTGATTATTAAGAGATGATGTTTTATTTAACGAGGATCTTCTTCCTGCCCCTGCTTATCCCTTCAGCTGTCGCCACGTCGAATCAATTTTCTTCTGTTTGATTTGCATGTTTTGATTTGGCAAACGTTACCTGATGAGGGGCATGATCTTCTCTGATGATCATTGAGAAAGAAAGTGTAACAGACAAATGACAATGACTCACCATTTTAGTATACTTTCAGATCAGCAATAGTCTTTAAGAGTATGAAACAAATAGGGGACGATTGGAATTGGGATCGGAAAATGTAGGATTATTATTTTAGTGTGAATTGCAATAAGAAGGGAAATATGTTGCTTGGCAGACATCTGTGCTCCCAGAGTGCTTTTCTAGTTTATTTAGCTGAAAAAAAAAATATATATATATATAAGTTGTAAAAAGTATATTGAAATATTATTTCAAGTATTTTTTTTCTTGCCTCAGTAAAGATTTCATTTCGACAATATTTCATTTTTTTAAAATTTTTAAATCATTTTGGTGGCACTAGATAGCACAGTTTACCATATTATATATATGTATAGTGTTCCCTTGTTTATCGTGGGGTGTAGGTTCCCAAAATAGCTTGCAATAAGTGAAATTCACAAAGTAGCAACTTTATTTTACAAGTATTACATACTGTATGTTTTAAGGCTGTAAAACCCCTCACCATACACTTTCTCACATGTATCTCAAACTAATTAAACTAATTTAATTGAATGAGGATAATAAGTTATCAAGGCTGTGGTTCTTGAACAGCAAAAATGATTGTTTCTGGAAACAGAACTTGCATGAGGTCTCCCTGCTGTGACGAGCAACAATGCACCCTGCTCCTTGTCAGTTTGACACAATTTGTGTGAGGATACTTGCCACAGGATCCGGCTGTGAGTGGACATTTTTGCACGGACAGACAATTTGGCAAGGAGAACGTTGTCTTTTTTTGAAACAAAACAAAAGCTGAAAGTTAGTGTAGACACCTACTAAGATTAATAAACTAGAGGGAATAGCTGCCCTTGTTTATGTTAATGTTAAAAAGAAATCTCAGTAATGCAGAATATTTGCACACCTCATCTGAGGAGATAGCATATGAACATGTTAAATGGGATTTAACATGTAATATTTACATTCCTGGTAAATCTGCATTAGGAAGGAAGGAACTCTCCCATGGCTAATGTGTGAGTCTGTTATGTCTCATTTATTTTTAATATGTCATATTTTCTGTTAAGATGTCTACTGTACTGGGTAATACAAGTGTAAAGGTGATTATAGGGATGTTCAATAGTAGAGGCCTCTGATGTTAAAAAATATATTTAGACGGTCAAACAGGTTTTCAATGCTTTAACTATGAAAATTACAATTATAAAGAAGAGATCCTACTTGGCAGAAATTCACTTACCACAGTCAGGTCTGAAATCATCCATCCATTTTCTATGCTGCTTATCCTTGTTAGACTCACAGGTATGCCGAAGCCTCTCCCAGCTGACTTTGGGCGAGAGGCGGGGTATACGCTGGACTGGTCGGGGTCTGGAATCAGTGAACTCCAATAAGAGAGGGACTACTGTAATTCTAAAAGCCTTAAGTCAGAAATATGCTTTCCGGAAAGTTAAATGATACAATTTTTTTCCTTTTGCTGGTTAAATGTCCCATCAGAGAAAGGAAACCCTCCTGAAGGAATACAAGCACAAGAACAAGTCAAACAAACTCATCGACAGGCGCTTGGGAGAGTACGACTCCAAGATGGCTCCAGAAGACAAGATTCTCCAGAGGTTTGCCATGGAGAGACAGGTTTGTCATGCCATCTTGTGCTTTTTACTTAGAAGTCTCTACATGCTTTAATCAACTTGCCATTTCCAGCGTGCCCATGAGAAGAAGAATTTGTACAACCTAAACGAGGAGGAGGAATTGACCCATTATGGACAATCGCTGTCTGAAATAGAGAAGTTTACCGACTTGGTGAACAGTGATGACGAGTCAGAGGAAACAGGCCTTCTGTCAGGTGGGTGCACAACACATTATCTCCTCCAAGGGTTTTTATCACTATAGCCCAAACTTTTTCATGTGAGGCCCACATAACTTTTCCCTTTTCTGATTGGGGGTCGGGGGCAGTTTGTAACAGAAAAAGTTTGACTATCGCAGGGCTGCCTAAACGTAAACATTTACTGTATTGTTTCCCAGAAAGCCACACATAACCAAATATTAAGAACCCTTTCCGGGATCTTCACAGGAAAAAAGTCAGAAAATAAATAACACAATTTCTGAAATAAATAATAACTAAATAGCCCTCTCTGGGTTCTCCACAGAAAAAAACTTGTATTGGCCCTGTCTAAACGTAGGAGATGTTTTTAAAGCCAGATATTTCCCCCCTCACCATGTAAGAAAAATTTCTTTCCACACTGCCTCGATTATTATAAAAAACTGCATCCACATGCCCTGTCCACACGTAGGTCGGTATCTCATAAAACAAAGGTTTTTTCCATGTTTTTGCGTATCATCCACACGAATCCTCAGATATGCGGCACTAAAAACAAAGGTCTTCAAAACCTTCGGCCAAAGTGTGAATCTGGAGAAAACTCCGGTTATACATTTGCGTATGGCCGTAAATAACCGGAGTTTTGCATTTCCAAACATCACTTCATGGGACAACGTACGCTGTCACGTCACACATCCGATCTGTATTTACATCAGAAAAAACATGGATGCCCTCAGAACTGCAGAAAAATATCTCCCTTTTGCAAGAACTACTACTACGCGTAAACAGGACCAGTCTTGTTCGTGTGGGCAGACTGGGGAAAAAAATCATTGTGTCTCTGGTATTGTTTAGGGGCCGTTGTTTGGGGATCATTTTGTATGCTGTCTACAGCTTTTGATATAAATATTGGGTTGTTTTTCCTTGGGTATGTATTCTCTCGAGGGTGTTCCCAGTAAGTTCAGTTGGCAAATCATACACATACACATGTTGACATCACAACTTGAAAAATCCCTGTCTGAAATGAAAGAATTTATGGAATCCTTTTTTGGCCACTGAAATTAAAAAATATCCTAACAGTAAGTCATATTTATGAGATAAAATGTCAAAAATATAAAACAAGAAATTCATAATTATGAGCTAAAAAGTTTCAATTTTGACATAAAAAATTTTAAATAGTGAGATAAAATTCTAAATTTTGAGAAAAATAGTAAAAAAATTATGAGACAAAAAGTCGAAATTACTAGATAAATGCTGATTGCCATGTGATGAAGGCTACAGTGAAGAAGGTGGAATTTTTACTTTTTATCTCATAATTATGACTTACCATTTGGATATTTTTTCTGTCAGTGGTGGAAACGGACTTTAATCAATGAATGAAAATGAATAAATTAATAAAACAAATTTTCATCAAAAAAATTAGTTTTTGTAAAGATAAAGAAAGTAAATAGTACACATAAATTGATTTGTTTTAAAAAAACATAAAACATAAAACTGTCTTCAATTATTCTTTCATTTTCTATGCTGCTTGTCCTCAATAGGATTGCAGGGGTATGCTGGAGCCTATCCCAGCACCCTGGACTGGTCGGAGGGCACATTTAGACAACTATTCACATTCACACCTATGGACAGTTTAGAGTTACTGATGAATGTAAAAATCTATCTTGTTGTATTTAATTCAAGCATTTATTCAATTTGGCATATATTTTAATGTATCATTTAAAGATCATACAGTTATTGCTTTTGCTTCTTTTCACCATTTTTTGGTTAGATAGTTACCCTGTTAGTGGCAAAGTTACGACTTTATTCTGGTATTATTACATGCTTTTTCTCATGAATGTGCGACATTATTGTTGATTATTTTAATAATCCATCTTATTGCCTGAGACAGTTATAAACACAGGGGACCTGTGTGATCTTTGGCCTGGGTTAAAGGTAATACTTTTTTCTAGTAAAATTACCACACGATCTCATAATTTTACAACTTTTTTCTCGTTAAATTACGAATTATATGCTCATAATTACACAATAGTTTTTGTGGCCATCGTAGTATTCCACCGGCATTGATAGAAAAATAAAAAGATTGCCTGTGTGGCAGTTTGCACCCACTTTGTAATATCTGGTACTGCCACCTACAGGACTGGAGGTGAATAGTATTGATCAGTTTGGAATGACTGCATTGCTCACTTTTAATGAAATTCTTACATAAAAATGTACTAATGATTATTTTAGCTGAGCTGACGGCTGCCCACTTTGGTGGGGGAGGTGGCCTCCTCAGGAAGAAGACCTCTGGGGAGCAGCAGGGGGACGAGGGAGCTCCGAAAGCAAAGTCCAGACAGGAGCTGATTGAGGAGCTCATCCACAAGTCCAAGCAGGAGAAGGTGAGTGGACTCCACAAACTCCTTGTAGCTAGGACGTCCAGACAACTAACCTGTGATGTATTTTCTTAAGAGAGAGCGACAGGTGCAGAAAGAGGAGGCACAGGAGCTGACAGAGAAGCTGGACGAGGATTGGAGGAGCATCCAGGCTCTGATGGTGCAGAAGATGCCCAAAGCTCAGCGGGAGGAGAAGCAAGAAGCGGAGAAACCAAAGGTAACTAAAAGAGGAAATGCAGTGGTGCTGTTTTTGGCTTTTGTTGATCACTCAAACATACATAACCTGGTCACTTTTCCTCCTTGTCGTGCAGCTGGAGGAGTACGACATGATGGTGAGGGAGCTTGGTTTTGAGATGAAAGCTCAACCCTCTGAGAAGATGAAGACACCTGAGGAGCTTGCCAGGGAGGAGCGTGAGAAGCTGCAGAAACTAGAAGTACGTTTCCAAAATGAGTACGGCCTCCTCACTACAGAATTGTAGGATCAGATGTCTTTTTTGATTAAAACGGAAACAGAATGAATCAGTTCCCGTGTCAAACTGTGACCATTAAGACATTTATTAATTTTGCAGGTGTAGTTTTAAGTAACATAACATTTTTAACAATCATACAGGTGTATAAAGAACCTGAGTGTGTCCATCTGCATATCTAACGCAGTTTTGTACTGAGCAGCCAGCACAGATGTTTACTCCCTTTTTTGCGCTACACAACTTCTACATTATCCCTGTAACTTTTAATTTGCTCGTGTTGTGTATTTTCCAGGCTGATCGTCTGAGGAGGATGATGGGCGATGAAGAAGCGGAAGTTACACAACACCGGAGCCACATGTCGGCCGATGACCTCAACGACGGCTTCGTCCTGGACAAAGACGACAAGAAAACTTTAGCCTATCAGGTGATCCAATGTCCTATTAGCGCAACAGAGTGAGCAGCATTTCTGACATACGATAAACGTTAAGGATGGCAAATGGAACATCGATGAGCAGTCGGAGGAAGACAAGAATGAAGGCGATGAAGAGGGTGAAAGTGGTGAGGAAGAGGAGGAAGAGAAAGAAAGCGAGGAAGAGGAGGATGCGGACAGCAGTGAGGAAGAGGATGGTCATTCAGACTTGGAATCAGAGCGGGAAAGTGAAGGTGAAGCGGAGGAAGGTAATGATGAAGAGCTCGGCACCAAAGCCAAGAAGAGCCTGAGCAAGGAGGAGAGGAAGGCCCAGCAGGAAGCAGCCAAGGCTGAACTTCCATACACCTTTACTGGTAACTTGTCCAATTCACGCTTTATTTTCTTTAGAAACACTACAAATGTCGTCCTTTGTGGGTACTAGCCTGCCTTCAGTGTCTGTTAGTCACACAGGTTTGCTGTGCACTGACTGAACGTTAGCCACGCGGTAGCCTTAGTGGATCAGTTACCGGCTTTTATAAATTGTCAGTAAACATTTTCTTTTATTAGGTATTTTATCCTTATGTTATATACAATAATATATTATCCGGTATCAGCGGTAAGTTTGCAGTGTTTTACCTCCTGGCATTTTTTGCCATATATTAGCCCAGTTAGCTTCTACTGTGATTTCTTTGTTAATTAATTCTTTCATTTGGTTATCAATAGACCACAAAATTCTTTTAGTTGGTTAGATATAGCCTGCATCAGTTGACATGTTTTTTATTACAGTCGCCCCTTACTGAATCGCAGTTTTAAATTTGCTCCCTCGCTGTATCAACACTTAATTCATAAATGATCACTTTTTCTTGCTTGACGACGACCTGTTATTATTCAAAAATATGCATTTTTATGCAAATAGTACGTATTTTTTGCTCTAATGAAGCATTTCCAAGCATTAAAATGGCACAAATACAGTTGTCACTTGCAATATTGCAGCTCAATTATCGCTCCCTTACTATTTTATTTTAAATTTATTAATAAATTATTGATTTTTGTGGTACACTGTGGTCTATTTTTAGTCAAACTATATTGAAATACAAGTGATATGTAGTATTCTGGTCACTAGGTGGCAATAATGACACAAAACATTGAGATACCTTACATACCTTCCATCACCTTAACACAGTGGTTCTCAGTTTTCTGTCATGCCCCCACTTGGGGACACAAATGTTTATGCGCCATTTTAAAATGCTATTGAGAAACTGATAATATGTATTTATTTATTTGTACTTTACAGACTGAACTTAAAACTGAAACCAGGAAAACGTAACAAAATCGACAGCATAATGAAGCATATAAGCCCCACATGGTGGTCGAGTGGTTAGCATGTTGGCCGCTTGGCCAACCTATTCAGGAGTTAAATTCCATGCTGAGTATGACAAATGCATACGTGTTGTCAGGTCTGCACTAACATTAAGAGGCCTTCTTGCCTCTCACACCCCCGACAGTATACCTACCCTCCCCAGTGGGGCTCTACTATTTGAGAAGCACTGCCTTGTATTATCACTGCATGAAGTCATGAAGCTAACCATAGTATGTCCAACATGATAGAGTGAAAAAAATGTCATCCTCACATTCTGTGTGGAAGTGGTAAGTTTTTGGCTTCTTAAATTTAATAAAAACCCCACTTAGGAAGTCCTGAACACGCTTTCAAAATATTTAGAAAGTATTAAATTTATTAACAATGAATCCTATATCACGGAAATTAATTTAAAATTGTTGCGTCTAGCGACCATAGCCCGCAACAAGCTAAAACCTCACTTCCGTCAATTCTGCTCCCCTATAATCTAAACTGTCTTATATTTTTTTAGATATATCTACTACTTGGGGTAATACGAATGTAAAGGTGAATATCGGTTGTTATCTCATGTCTAGATGGCTCTAATAATGTTAAAGACATCTAAAAACGGATCTGGAACAGGGATAAACAAGGGATTCCTGTTTTATTTTTTTTGCTCCTTGCAGCTCCAGAAAACTACTGTGACCTTGAAAAGATGCTCTGTGGCCACACCCCTGACAACCAGCGCCTCATTGTGGCCAGGATGCAGAAGTGCAACCACCCAAGTTTGGCTGTAGGAAATAAGCTTAAACTGCAGGTGCAAAGTGGCTTGATATTCCTCTATGCTCAGTCGTACTATCGGTATTGCATGCAATTGATGAATAACTAACATGACATCTGTCCTAGAAACTGGTTGGTTTCTTGTTGGAGTACTTTGGAGAACTGGCCTGTCGAAGTCCTCCTGAACTCACCACCATTGACAAGCTAATCCCGTGAGAACATTGATAACCGACGAATTGACATACTTTGTTCTGTACGTGAATATGCTTGCTTTTTGTCTCTGCAGAGAGTTATACACCCTGTGTCAGATGTTTCCTGGAGAAGCCTGTAAGGCCATGCAGACCATCATTGGTGATGCTGCTCACAGCATGGAGGAAGTGCTGGAGGTCAAAGGGCTTGCGGCTTTCCCTACACTAGACATGGTATTGATTATTTGTTGCCTAAACCATGAGTGAGTCATTTTAGCACGGTTTACATTGCATTAGCCTCTTGTCACCAGCAATTTAGCATCGGGGTTAGCATTTTGTCTCAGTGTTTACTCCGTTTGTCAACATTTTTGTCGCTGTTTTAGTCTTTGGTGCCCACTTACACTTTGCTAATGGTGCCTTAGCATCTGTTCTGAGCTTGTGTTTGGTGTCATTTAACATTCATTTGGATACAGTTTGAGCGGAATGTTAGTGTTGTTTATTGTTTGTCAGCTAATTCAGCTGAAGGTGACAGCATTGCTGTTTCCCACGTCGGACTTCCGACATCCTGTCACCACACCGGCGCTTCTTTACATCGGCCAAGTTCTCACGAAGGTACATAGCACTTTGTCATCTTAGCACACTTTAATGCAGAAAGTAGCAACCGTAGTGCATGAGCAATTACTGTCTGAAAACACCGTAATGTTCTGTCTGCAGTGTCCAGTGAGATCTTTACAGGACGTGACATCAGGTTTAGTCCTGTGTTGTCTGGCTGTGGAGTACGTCTCCTTCTCCAAGCGTTTCCTGCCGGAGCTCATTAACTTCCTGGGTGGAACGCTGCACCTGGCCGTGCAGGACAAGAGCTCTCTAGGTAACTGCCACTGGTTTATGCTTCATGTCTGGACGCCAGCAAAGGGATTTATTTCCTTTTTTTGTTACAGGCTACAGTGTTGTTCCGCCCTTTAGGTCCACAGGGAAGCACAGCAATCTGCTGGTACTCTCAGACTCAGAATCTTGGAGGAGCTGGGACAAGAAAAGCCAGCTCCCGCTTTCTGCTGCACAGAACCTTGCATTGAAGACAGACCTCGATGGCGATCACTTCAAGTAGGTCACCACTTGAATGGAGCAGAACATAAACATAGTTAATGTACAAAGAACCATATGAAATATACATTGTTCATTGTATTAATTTTTTAGTATTAAACCTTTATTTAACCATACAAAACCCATTGAGATCCAGATCCCATCTACAAGAGCGACCTGGGTAGCGGTCAGCAACACATGTCATAATAAATACAAAATTTAAGCAAATTTAAGACAATAAAAAACAAAACAGACATATAAAAATACAAGCATATCATAGGTTTCTTCATGGTAACACTGTGTGTCCACTTAGTGTTGGCCGTGTGGTGTTTACCTGTGTCTCCTTAGAGATGCTTTATCCTTTTGAGTGTCCAGCAGGCGCTTTCACACAACAGCTTTTGTGTGGGCTGCACAGCAGAGCTCGCTAAGATGACTGGTAGATCAGAAACCACATCAATATGGAAAAAATCCGGATATTATTGTGTGTGTGTGTGCTTGTCTTAAGCCTTCACCCCAATGTTGGGGAATCTTTTTTGTAACTAGAAATGGAAGTCCTGCGAATAGATGTCGGCCTTGGCAGAGGTCTGTACTCTCTTGTTGAATAGTGCCTCTGTGTGGTTGTCATTCAGGCTGACGTGTGTGTCCACCTGCATGGACCTGCTGAAGAGATGCTGTCGGCTCTACAGCGACCTCGCCAGCTTCACGCACATCTTTCAGCCAATCAGAACACTGCTTTCACAACATATCTCCTCTCAGTTATTACCCGAGTCTATTAAGGTGAGTTTTGTTCCTCGTATTACCTCCACAAAGGTGCTTTTATGGTATGTTTCCTTTGGTGTGGGCCATTGTTTGGGTTCAACTTGCTGTTTGTGGGTTTTGAATTGGAAGATATTCTTGGCCTCTGCATTTATGTAGTATAACAACATATTTAAAAAGAAATAAATTGTATTCTCTTCCTATAATACAATGGAAGAAATCACTATCAAAATCCATTCACACTGAGGTGACTGATATGAAAACATTACAAATATAGAATCTATAACAAATATTTTAATTAATGTGCTACAGTATGTGTACAGTAACAAATATATACATATATATAATGCGATTTTCCTACTGTACATAATTTTATAGTATGAAAATATCAAAACATTGCCTAAAATTGATGTTTTTCAAAATATAAAACATTTTTAATATGAAAAATATTTAAAATCTAAAAATGAATAAATATTGTGTTTTGGTTTCAAAACAACCTTTGACTTTAAGTTAAAAAATAACAATTCCCACACATGGAATATTACAATTATTAATAAATCAATTAAATGAGAATAATAGATCAGGGTTTGAATCTCCGTTGGGCATCTCTGTGTGGAGTTTGCATGTTCTCCCCGTGCATGCGTGGGTTTTCTCCGGTTTCCTCCCACATTCCAAAAACGTGCATGTTAGGTTAATTGGCGACTCTAAATTGTGTCTAATTACATTAGAGTGTGAATGCTTGTTTGTCTGCCCTGTGATTGACTGGCGACCAGTCCAGGGTTTACTCCCACCCAAAGTCAGCTGGGATAGGCTCCAGCGTACCATCGATCCTGATGAGGAAAAGCGGCATAGAAAATGGATGGATGGATAGATGATTATAAATATTGAAATATTTAAAATTATGTCTATCAAATGCAACAATATTTGAATTAATTAGCCATGTGTATAATATTATTTTAAAAAACAACTGCATTGATGTGTGAAATATGACTCATTGCTCTTGAATTAATTCATGAATGAATGACATTGTAGGAGCTTCAAAAGGAGATCCTGGAGCTCATCAACAGCGCTCCTGTTGCTCACAGCCGCTTGGTTTTTGACAAGAAGAAGCCTGTTCCTCTGAAGCTGCTCACACCCAAGATTGTGGAGGTGTAAGTAGAAACACAAAAGTGAGAAAAACTGTAGAAGCTTTGGGTTTGCTAGTTTGTACCGCTCGTCTTTCCCCAGGTTGGACTACGGCAAAAAGCGCGGCTTCACCAGGGAGCAGAAGGAGACAGAGCGTGTGCGTCACAAGTACAAGAAGGAATTCAAGGGAGCGCTGAGGGAGATCAGGAAGGACTCGCGCTTCCTGGCCAACGAGAAGCTCAACGAGGTCATGAGCAGGTACAGATCTTCTGGAGTGGGAAGCGTTTTCACCTCCTGCAGATGCTTCTCACCTCCTGCCTGGTCTTGTTTTTTTGCAGGGATGCTGAGAGGAAGAGGAAGGTAAAGGAGCTCTTTGGCAGCTTGGCTATGCAGGAGGGAGAGTGGAAGGCCATGAAGAGGAAGAAGAGGAAGTAAAATGGACTGTCTGGAAACCTGAAGTTTATTATTGTATTATGTTTCTGAAAATGAATTCACATCTTCAAGTATACTCAGTAACTATTTCTGAACACCTAAAATAACTCATTTTCTTGTGTTTATTGCCACTTATTTTTTTTACATTCTCGTGGTGTTAAATAGTATTTAACAGTGAAAATGAGTATTTTAAATAAGTGCTGTCCAAACTTTTTCCATTGAGGTCTGCAGAAAAATAAAAGGATGCCCTAAAAGCAAGCCAATAAATGCTAAGCTATTTGAAGACAACATTAATATCTTAGCTTTGTGTTGCAGTTGACAAAATACACTTGTGATCAAAATTTTAAGACCAGTTGAAAAATTGCAAGAATTTACGTGTCATCGTATCTTCAGGAAATGGAGCTTCAAAGGGAGACAAAATCAAAGATCAAAAGTTTAATACTAGCCTTTAAACGCCAAAACCCAAATATGTATTCAATGTCATTTTCTGTCAAATGTTCACTAGCCTGATTGACAGTATATATTCTGGCAATATTGCATAAGCATCATTCATTGTGAAAACATTTGAATCAGAATATTTAAAGGAAACTACATACTGGTGCTCTCTGTAGTTTAGTAAACAGCCTCAACCACTACATGATCCACTTGACTTCTGCAATTGTGAAATCAATGAAACAATGACAAACTTTACCACATTTTATTTAACACTAAAATCCAAGTAACCATGTATGGCAGTTTTTAGGTAATTGATGAAAATACAATATGGACACACAAACAGCTGTGTGCTACATTAACAATGACAGTAGTATACCAAAAAATAGAGACACTTAGGTGGGGCATTGTGGTATATTATTGTAGTTGTTATAAACACACAGTGATGGTAAAGTGGCAGTGATGGCATTTGGTCACACACAAGACACCTGAGGTACATTTGCTGATATGCAAAGGCATAATACAAGCCACACAACCCACGTCCGACCATAGGTTTACACACACGCCATACAGGACCAAACAACGAGGCACGATGGGACTTGGCAGAGCAACATGGAATGTTCTAGTCATCTTTTCTTCTTAAAACTTTATCTTTAGTCCGTGTCGTCCTGCCACAGAAGACAAGACTTGGTTATTGTTGCTGTAGACAACAGGTTAATGCTTATGTAATCAGGTCTCACCTCTGTCACATCGGCGGTGTCGGTGTCAACCGGTGACTCCACCGCATCCGGCATGCCTGAATTGTCTTCGCACTGTGGAACACACGCGAACAGGAAATGGTGCTTTCAGTCCACAATTCGGTCTCTATTGCAACCCAAACCACCAACCGAAAAATAAAACATACCATTTTTTAAATAAAAAACAACTGCCACTGTTAGCGGCATGCAGAGCACATGACCCAGCCATCTCCTTCTGTTGACCTGTTGGGTAATCGGTTCAATGCCCATCGTTTTGTGCAACTCATCGTTGGAGATGGTTCTCGGCCAAAAGATGCGGAGAATCTTTTGCAGACATCGGTTCTGGAAGACTTCCAGCTTGTGGCCAATTGTCTTGCTCATCTTCCAGGATTTTGCGCCACAGGAGGATGCTCAGGACATTGCTTCTGAACAGTCGAATCTTGGTTTTCGTGCTGATGTTTCGAGCCCTCCAAGTGCTCCTGGGTGAGGCAAAAGCTTGGCTCGCTTTTTAAATACGAGCTTGAATGTCCTCTTCTCCATCCCCGTTAGACATTTTGGCTCCCAGGTATGTGAACGTCTCCACATCCTCAATTGCGTCCCCGTCAAGCATGATGGCCTCATTGGTTCAGGCATTCTTGCGCAGGTGCTTGGTCTTTCTGGCGCTGTTCTTGAGGCCCAAGTTCCCTGTCTTGACTGCCAAGTTGTCTGACTTTGCATGTCCTGGTGTCAGTATGAAAGTGTCTGCAAAGTCGTCTTTTAGGTCAAGGTCCATCTGATGCCACATCTGACTTCATTGTTCACCTGCTTCATGACCCAGTCAATCCCCAAGATATACAGAAACGGCGACAAGATGCAGTCCTGCTTCACGCCGGTGGTCACGCTGAAGGCTTCGGTCAGTTCTGTGCTGCAGATCACCTGAGACTTGAAGTCGTCATACAGCATCCGGACTATGTCAACCAGATTCTGCGGGATCCCACAGTGCCTCATGGTCTTCCAGAGGGACTCTTGGTGAATGCTGTCAAACGCCTTCTCCAGATAGATGAAGTTGTGTAGACGGGTGGGTTCCACTCTTTGCCTCAGTGTGAAGATGTGGTGCATTCACGACCGTCACGACCAGCGAGTCCACCAGCCGTTGTTGGATGATCTTGCCGAAGACCTTGCTAGTGAGGGACAGCAGTGTGATGCCTTGCCAGTTGTTGCATTCTTCTAGATCCCCTTTCAGCTTCACTATCAGTCCTGTCTTCCACGTCTTTGGGATCTGTTCACTTTCCCATATGTCTCTGAAAGTCAGTATGTGTGGTGTTTCCATTTCTTCTGCTTTCAACATTTCAGCTGTCACTCCATCTGCTCCCGCTGCCTTTCTACTCTTCATTGCCTTGATGGGTCCTGTCACCTCTTCCATCGTAGATGGGTCGGTGCAGATGTCCAGGTCTTCGTTTGCCGAATTTCTGCTGGGTTTGATGGCTACAGCCTGTTCAAAAGGCTCTCAAAATAGTCTTTCCACCCATTCCCATTCTGGTCTTTCTTTGGAACATCACTGCTTTTGAATCCATTGTTGAGGGTCTGGTTGATCTCATACAGGTTCTTTAGGTCTTACCTCTGGGAAGCATTTTCTGCTTTGTCTACTAATCTCTCTACAAACTTTCTCTTGTATGCTTTTGTCATCTTCTTCCCTTCTTTGTCCAACTTGCTGTATTTCTTTCTCAGCTGATCCTAGATTCACTCTGATCTCATGGAGCTGATTTTCTTCTCTCTTCTTCCTGGTCTTCTCCTGTATCCACTCTTTTTTCCCCAGGACCTTCTCTCCAGCTGCCTTAATTGCTTGGTTGAAGGTGTCGATGTTAATTGATGTTAATGTTAATTCCACCCAGTTAATTAACTGGGTGCTGCAGCTATAAATCCAGAGGGTGCTGTCTCACGTCATTCCCTTGATATTTTCCAGCAGGAAAATGCTTTGACACAGATGTGATGTTGCACACCAGTGCGTTTAAAGTCCGATTCTCCAAATTTCAAGAAAAAAAAGTATATTTTTAGTATGAACTCAGGCTTTTGCTTTTTTCCCCCACCCCTTTCTGCTGTTTTTCTTTACATTTCCAAATATTCGTAAGTTCAATTTTCTTCTCATAATATTGTGATTTCATTCTCATAACTTTATCCCCCAACCTAGACTTAAAAAAAACAACCTAAAAAACCTTAACTTCTTTTCCTTTCTGCTTATGCCTGCTCATGTCTTCAAGGGTCACCACAGCGAATCAGTTTTCTTCTGTTTTGATTTTGCTACTAAACTTTTTCATCCTACTAGTTTATTCTTGTAAAATTACAGTACAGTAAAATGTCTTCTCTCAATTATGACTTTGCCATTATATTCTGACTTTATTTTCAAAGCCTAACGTTTTGCACAACCTAATTTTTTAATTTAAATTTTACTAAAATTTTAATATTAAAATGACAAATTTTCCTCAAAATTACAACTCTGTTTTGTTCTAATATTTTGACTTTGTTCTTGTAAAATAACTGCTGATTTTATTCAAATTGTTGCTATTTTTTAAATTTTAGTTTTATTGTTAAATATTATTTTATATATAATAAAAATATTATATTTTTAGAATGTACCATGGGCCACAAATGGCCACCGAGCCCCACTTTGGACAGCTCTGGTTTAAAGTATGAAAAATCTGTTTTCATTAGTCGCAGGGAACTGTGCGGGGATCTACTTTATGGTAACAATGAAGGAAAAAGAAGAAGAGTAACAAAAGAATATTTTAAAACAAAAAAACCTTACTTTGAGGATAAAGCAACAACCTGTTTTTAAATTAAACAAACACTTTCAAATATTTGGACAAATATATTATACTGATATTTTGGTTTAACTACGACACTGATGTTAAAATATTTCAAGAATAAAACCCTAATTTTTAAGAGAAAATGTTTGACTTTATAAAATTGCACCAGGAACCAGATCAGATGCTCTTGTGGATTGTTTATGGGCCATGAGTCTCAGGTTTCCCACCTGTGTTTAGTCCATGAATCCAGCGCATAAGACATTGATAAATGACACTGTACAGAATTTCCTGCACAAGAGCAACATTGTGTTCCATATGGTACGATAGCTCGAGGACTGACTCCTCCTTATCCTCCATTTCACATCAGCATGTGTCTGCGCCGTCAAAATGGCTTCGTGACCTTGAGCCATTGTTGACGGTGTCTTACGTCTGCTGTTGCCCGTCCTCCTCATCTTTACTGTTTGCTTTGCCACGTGGGCCATCTGTCAGTCTGATGATGACAGCGAGGAGGTAAAAGGTGGCTCGCAATTTGCCCCAAGTCAAAATGTGACAAATGATGGTCTGCTTTTCTCCTTGTTGGATTCCAACCCCGTAAAAATCAATAACGACATTGATAATGTACATCTGTTATCAGCTTTTCTCTAGCGAGTCTCAATCCATCAGTATCACAGAAGAGAAGATGCCTGGCAGGTGACCGCTTTTGCCCTTGCCGTGTCATGATTAGGCAGGCGCACGCACGCACGCTGTGTTGCCAGCTACATAATGTGGCTATTTGCTCACCAGGGATTCAACGCTGCCGGAAAAACACTACCTGGAATGTGATCCCACTTTTGCTATGAGCAAACCAGCAGGAAGAACAGATGGACAGACCAAAATGCTGTCAACATTTATCCCTTTGACAAGCACCAAAGGCAGTCCAATGTTACAGTAACAACTGCAATTTTACAAGCTGAGAGAAAAAAAACTATGAAAATAAAGTCAACATTTAAATAGTTAGGATGTAATTTTGCAAGAAAAAAGATTTGTGAAAATTGTGGGAAAAAAAGTCAAGGGTTACGTTAATAAATTAAGAAATAACACATTTTGACAAGGAAAAAAACTCATCCTTATTGTCATATGACAATAACGTTGAAATATGATGCGAAAGTAAAACTACAAAAACGAGTTAGAAACAAAATGTAACATTACAACCAAGTATAAGATTAACGTTTAAATATTTAAAAAAATAGAAGGGATTTTAAAATGCAACTTTATGATTTAGAGGACATTTTTGGTCAATTTTAGTAACTCTTTTTCCTGTTTTGTCTTTAGGCTGAAGTAAACAATTCAAACTAGACAATTTCCCTTTCCTGACTGGCATTGTAGGGTGTGTAAAAACCAAGAATGGGTTCTTACTGGTTTGGCTGTATCCTTTTTGACCAATCCTGTGGCTGCAACGATATTGCCCGCCCCTTCCACAGTTCTCTGGGCCACAGCGGTCACCCCGGTTACCATGGTTTGGCCAACCTGGCTCACGCCCTCCACTGTTTTTCCTGCAACTGGAGAAAACCAAAAGGATTAGCTTTGCATTTCTTTGTCCTTGCAGCAGTAGCCTGATGTGCCTGTTTTTGTATTTTGCCCAAAAAGCCAACTTTTCATGGATAGTTAAGAATTAACACTTGTTTAAATACAAGTTGCCAAACATCAGCCACGAAACATTAATGGTCACCAATGACAAACAGGTCCTAGGGGAGGGACCAGACAATGAGTGGCTCAATAGACCCCAATGATGCACAATAACAATGGACTTCGTTTTCCCCCTCGCCCGGACGCGGGTCACCGGGGCCCCCCTCTGGAGCCAGGCCCGGAGGTGGGGCACGATGGCGAGCGTCTGGTGGCACCCATGGGCCCATGGGGCCTGGTCGGGCACAGCTCAAAAAGGTAACGTGGGTCCCCCCTCCCATGAGCTCACCACTCATGGGAGAGGCCAAAGGGGTCAGGTGCAAAGAGAGCTGGGTGGCGGCCGGACGCAGAGGCCTTGGCGGTCAGATCCTCGGCTACAGAAGCTAGTTGTCGGTACGTGGAATGTCACCTCCCTGGCGGGGAAGGAGCCTGAGCTGGTGCGTGAGGTGGAGAAATTCCGGCTAGATATAGTCGGACTCACCTCAACGCACTGCAAGGGCTCTGGAACC
>QODF01000003.1:3816729-3827413 GCA_024372805.1 Oostethus manadensis | reverse complement strand
AAAACGACCACCGGATGGCTTCAAAGAGATTCTGGACCACCATCCGCCGTCTTCGGCCGGGTAAGCAGTGCACAGTCAAAACCGTGTACGGTGGAAGCGGTGTGCTGCTGAACTCGACTTGAGATGTTGTGGACCGGTGGAGGGAATACTTTGAAGACCTTCTCAATCCCACCGACACGCCTACCAACATGGAAGCGGTGCCCGGGGACTCTGAGTCAGGTTCGCCTATCTCTGGGGGTGAGGTCACCGAGGTGGTCAAAAAGCTCCTTGGTGGCAAGGCCCCGGGGGTGGACTCCTTAAGGCCCTGGATGCTGTGCGCATATCTTTGTTGACACGACTCTGCAGCATCGTGTGAACATCGGGGTTGTTCTCCTTGACTGGCAGACCGGGGTGGTGGTCCCGCTTGTGTGGTTTTTGTCCTGGTCGTGGAACTGTAGACCAACTCTATACTCTCGGCAGGGTCCTTGAGGGTGCATGGGAGTTTGCCCAACCAGTTTACATGTGTTTTGTGGACTTGGAGAAGGCATTTGAACGTGTTCCTTGGGGAATACTGTGGGGAGTGCTTCGGGAATATGGGGTATCGGACCTAATCCAGGCGGTTCGTTCACTGTATGAGCGGTGTCAGAGTTTGGTTTGCATTTTCCGTTTCCAGTGTCCGTTTCCAGTGAGGGGTGGACTCTACCAGGGCTGCCCTTTGTCACCGATTCTGTTCGTTACTTTCACAGACACAATTTCTAGGCGTTGAGGGATTTCAGTTTGGTGGCCACAGGATTCGGACCACATCATCTGCTAAAAGCCTGTTGGCTTCATCGAGCAGTGACCTTCAACTCTCACTGGATTAGTTTGCAGCGGAGTGTGAAGCGGCTGGGGTGAGAATCAGCACCTCCAAATCCAAGTCCATGGTTCTCTCCCGGAAAAGCCATCTCCGGGTCGGGTATAAGGTCCTGCCTCAAGTGGAGAAGTTTAAGTACCTCGGGGTCTTGTTCACGAGTGAGGAAAGAATGGAACGCAAGATGGACAGGCGAATTGGTGCAGCTCTACAGTGTTGCGGAGGAAGGCGTTACACTTTGGAAATCATAGCAGCTGAAACGTAAAGGTCCACTGTGTTAAATTATTATCTTTGTGACACATTTTTGCGTCAAACAAACTGAAATTGGCATTGGCAGAAAAGAAGAAATGACTCAACACTGTTTCCCCTATTTATTCAATGTGTTTGCGGTACGTTCTTATATGGTTAGAGCTGCAAATCACTGTGGGTTGTGCATCCTCTAAGTGACGGCACACACGCACCCCCACATTAGGCAATTGATGGTCTGTTAGGCAATAAAGGTAAACGCTAAGGACACCGTTGCACCTTCAATGCATTAAAGCTAGTTATTACTATTAACGCACATTGCTCACATGGAATCAAATGAAAGGCAATGCCCAATTATTATTACAAATGATACATATTTTCACTACCAGCAACATTTAGAGTTTTGCACATAGTATATTGTATACTGTGTTACTGCACAGTGTAAATGAGGCGTATTTTGTGCAAACTGGATTAGGTGGTTATTTAAATTGTTTGATGTTTACTGTTGTATTTAAAATGTATTACTATTATGAATAATATATTTATGGACTTAACAGCTAATGGACACAGCATCAGCAATTAGCTTCCTGACGTGGCTGTAAACATCCTCTGAGAAATACTTCCGATTGGGCACGGCAAAGCATGGCTCAAGGAACTCCTCAAGTTTGGTGACTCGTCAAGCATCTTGCCTGATAAAAAAAGGACTGGTTATCCAGTGGATACACTATAATTTTCCCATTGATGGCTTTTGCCCAGGGAATTGGAAGTATTGAAGGAAGAAGTCTTGGTTCCACCTCCCATAACAAACGCTTTGCAGTCATTGCAAATTTCCAAATTTTAATATCTGAAGTAGACCTCACAGACATAATGTTTGTCAAGTACGGATTGCTCAAACTTGTTACTGCAGCCACCAACACTTGTTTACACGCTTCACAAAGTGGCTTGAAAAGGTTATCTTTTGCGCACCGATAAACATCTCAATTGTAAGGGGGGGCCAAATACAGCAGTTTAAAAAAAAAAGATTTTCATTATAAGGAAAAAAACGAGTACTGATATTTACAGATAACTTTTTTATGCCAATATTGGGTCAATAATATGGGTAGGCCAACTTTACCGGACAGCCAAAGTATTTGTACTACTTGTACTTCAGAGTTTATGTATTTATTTGTAATTTGTTACGCGTGTAAATTGGGTAACTATCTTACAAATGAAAAACAACAGTATCAACAATGCCATTCAGTTTCCTTTGGTAAGTGTATGTAAATGCTCGGAGAAGGCGGAGCGCACCATACTGTATAAAATCTCACCTAGGGCACCACTTTCAATTGCGCTGGTTCTCCTTGACACACACACAGTAAAATATAAACACACGTGTATATACACATACATGTATACCATAAAATGAGGCACCCTGATTTTAGTATAGGATTTAAGGTGACTCAATACCTGTTGTGACGCCATCCTTTGTTTTGGTACCTGGGAAGAAGTAGAAAATGGTTGTTGGTGTTACAAAAATGAAATAAATACTGTATGAAAGAATACGTAGATAAAATACATGAAGAGTAATGGGCATCTATAAATGGGCACCATTAGTTACATGAAGCATATCGAGGTGGTTTTCTGGTCATTTTCGCTTCAGCTTTGCCTCATCAAAGATAGCAAAGGCATCCGTTATCTTTTGCTTGTCAATTTCCCTTGGAGATGAATAAAGTATCCATCATTGTTTAAACCCCATAGAAAGAAGTCCAAGGAGTAATATGTGGTGAATGAGGTGTCCGGGGAATTGGGTCATCCTAAAAAAACCTATTTGATCATCTGAAAAACACGACAAAAAAACCCAAAACTTTGATAACCACTAAATACATAGAAGCAATCTGATTAACACATCTCATTATACTTTTGGAGTACATTTTATAGAATAAAATAAAAAAAGTGATAGATTTTTTTTAAAGAAAACAATATTACTAAAAATTCAAATCAATGAAAACTGCTGATAATAGAAATGTCGGTTTGAATGAAGTTGAATGAGGATGAGAAGAAGCACCACCTGATGCTAATCAACGAAGGAACCCACCTACAAACATGACCCCGTCTTTGGTCATCTCAGCTGCTCCTGTTACTCCCTGCTTGGTCTTCTCTGCCGCAGCCACCACTCCTTCCTTGGCTTTGTTCAAACCTTTCTTCAGAACGTCCATGTCTTACTCTGTGTCCTTGTCTCGTCTCGCCTCCAGCCTGCGATGTCTTCTCGTCTTGTCTCCGCCGAGAGCGCTGACGTGATGAGACGCTCACCGCTCGCTCGACGCCGACGCCGACGCCGGCGCTCTACTTTTTCCAGCGGATGTATAATGGTAGCACCTGTAGGACTTCCAAGTGAGGGGGGAAAAGTGGTCGCTCGGTAAACCCTCACGCAAGACGTCGTGTGATATCTATGAAAAGCTATGAATACATATGTATTGTTATGTACATTTATACGTCCAGTGCCGGTCTGGCTTGAATGACGCCCTGGGCGGAGCGACGCTGTGCCCCGCCCCCCCGTTGTTTGCAAATAAGCAGGCTTTTCTTCACTTGCATTTCATGTACATCCCCATACGCAACTCCAACTGTCCAATGAGCGCACTTAGCACAAGGTTGGCTTATTGGATCAAATACATCCCATAATGTGTACACAAAGTGATGATATACCTTTCCAAATCGCGCACCTGTTGGCTTAGACTTTCTCTTGTCCATGTTTTGTGGACAAAAATAACAACACTTAAAATCATCAATAGCAGTTAAGGCTAAACCAACTCATAATTATCCCCCACAATTCCCCCCTTTTTTCACATTTTAGTTGTGAAATGGCATCTTTGAGTCCCCTGCTCTGCGATATAATGAATATAATATCATATTAACAACAAATATGTTTTATTTTTGAGCATTTCATGTTGTAATTTACTTTTAAAAAAACAACCTGTGGAATGAGGCACAGCAGTGACGTCACGTCCCCCATACGCTGCGTAAGGGGGACAAATGGGGGACGTTTCATGATGTCCGAGCAGCGTGGGGAGGGACGCCCCCGTACTGACTTGACGAACGCTCAACGCAAACAAAGTGATTTTCCTCCTTCCTCTCCGACGTGTGTTACCTTCCCAGGCTTCCCAGTAAAACCAGCTCGCTCTGGTCTTGTATTTCCAGAAATACAAGACGTTGAATACAAGTTCTATAAATTACTTGAATAAAATCAATATAAAAAACATTTATAATCATTTATTCTCCCCCATAATTAATCATTATTATATTATGTTCCGAGGAGTTATATATTTTATGGACTTTGTTTATTTTGTACTATTTCAAAATATTTCATAAAATATTTGTCAATATGATAAATATTTGAAATATAAACTTTTAATCATATTTTTTAAATGTATGTATTGTTTTCTTTAGTCACTGGCTTGCATGAAAAATATTTTTTCTTTTAAGTCCAATATGATGTATATTTTTATTTCGAGCCACACAAAATACACCGGACAGAACATAATGAACATACACCTATAAACAGGAACAATTTGTCTCGAAAAGGAGTGGGAAGAAGACAAGCTTATTTACTCCCACCCCCTTATTCGTAGTACTAAATGCTGTTATGTTAATGGTATATGCAGTAGTACATAAACAAGATATCACATCTACAAACACACATGTACAATATACATTATTATTGTGCTAAATCCTTGTAAAGCTTGTGACATTACTCATTATTATACCATCACCACATATCAACATAACATGTATTAAAGATAATTCCTGGGTTTACTATACAGTAAATATACAGTATATATACACATACATATATATGCATACATATATATACATACAGATACATTTTTTTTTGCATACAAGAGATATTTCATTAAAAGATATAATAGTAATCAGTGTTGATGGTAATAATAATTAGTATGGATAGCATGTGTCCCGCATGAAGAGAAGCCAAGGACTTGTGGAACTGTTGCCAGAGAGGGACTGCGCTCTAGCACCATCTAACACCAACACTCCTGGCCAAGTGTCCTATACTGTGCAATAAAAAGACAAGATTTTGGAGGTCAGTAGCTAGGAGATGGACGATTTCCTTCAACGGAGTCTCCACTTGTCTACCTTACTATGGGGATGTTATTGCATGTGTCCTATACTGTGCATTAAAAGAGACAAGATTTTGGAGGTCTGCTGCGAGAAGGTGGATGATCTCCTGCAGCCGAGCCTCCAGTTGTCTGCCCTACTCTGAAGAATTTTGCTCTGTGAGTGTCCTATCCTGTGCATTAAAAGAGACAAGATTTTGGTGGTCTGCTGCAAGAAGGTTGAAAATCTCCTGCAAAAGAACCTCCACTTGTCTGCCCTGATCTGTTGAGTTTATTGTATGAGACAACATCCAGAAAAGACAACATAGTAATGACAATATGTATATCTTTTAATATGAACTTTCTAAATGTTTATGAGTAACAACATTTTCGAGCCAAATTGTTTTCTGCTCATATGTGTATTTTCATTATGTTGAGTCCTGTGTATTTTGTGTGGTTCGAAAATAATATTTTGGTTACCCTATTTAAAACACAACAAATAAATGCATGGTAAATTAATTTTTTTTTTTAAATTTAGTTTCTAAATAGGCAATCTAAAATATAGTTTTACATTTATAGCAATATACAAATGTCTTTTATTTGAACTATTGTGACATCTAGCGGACAATGTGCAGATTGCCGATTACCTTATTTGTGTAAGCATGTCACACTTTGCCGCTAGAGGGCGCCACAAGACCGCCAAACCAACAGCGTTCCGCCTTGTTTTCGCCTACAGCACAGAGTAGATGATAGTACTGTATACACATATGAGAACTTTATACAATAACTTATACAAAAAATAACTATCAAAATAGATGGCAAAATGTAACTATGATCAAAGTAAGAGACTAACAGTCATTGTGTGTGTACATAAACTGAAACATGAAACTTGCCGAACCCGGAGAAGCGTCTGGATGAGATAAAACACGCATGAAAAATGGCAACAACATGAAAATGCCCTATCTTGTAAACATAAAAATGAATCAAAACAACTGTAAATGGGTTAAAAAGTTAAGAAGAGGGAAAGAGTAAACATTTAACTAAGTTAGCTAACTGGCTAAGCAACCAAAGATGAACGGAAAGATGTAACAGACTACAGGGACAAAAGGCGAAATGTAAATTGATACCTTAATAGCATACTTAACGAATTCAACGAGTAGAAATTGATGGACAAATGTAACTAAATGGCTCACAATTAGATGTAGGAAATTGGTAACCAACTAGCTCGCTTGGTTAGCTTCCTAACTAGCTATGCAGTTACCAAAGAGAAAGGCAAAGGTTAACCAAAGCATTATAGACAACTGAAAATAAATACAACAGTAAACGAAAGGGGAAAGGTCACCAAAATAGCTAAATAGCATTGCTAGCGGGCTCACTGTTTGATTGCGTAAAAGACAATTAACTCGCAGTTCAAAAATGTAACTCAAAGTAACTCACCAAAGATGAAAGGAAAAGAAATAGTTAACTGAACAGTAACTAACATTCATTAAAGGCAACAAGTAACTAAATAGCTAGCTCGGTTAGTTTTCTATCTAGTTAAGCTAAAAGGCAAAGTGTAACAAACTAACTAACCACTCAGCTACTTGTATAATAACTACGTGTGTTACGTAACCGAACATAAAATGACAAATTTCATGGCAGTTTACTGGCTAAACAGGAGCTAGCTAGCTAGCTAGCTAGCTAAGTAGCTAAGGAATTGACAAAACATCTCAGGCAAAAGGAAGCTAACTAGATCAGTTGATAAAAATGAACAGCAAACCGTAACTGAGATGATTACATGTAAAAAGGAGCAAACAAACTAGCAAATATGAACGTACACAAAGAGAAGCTTGATGGTAAAGGCTAACTAGCATAGTTACCGAGCTAATAAGAGATGAAAGTACATGAACTAAAAGAAGCAAAACTGCCTAGTTTCGTACCAGGAGACAACTAGCTTATTAAGTTAGCTAGCTAAGCCTCCAATAAAGTCGCCATGCTAATGCTAATCATGCTAGCAAGCAATCGAACGAAAAGAGCTACACAGAAGTTTTGAAAAGACATTTACAAGAGACACAAAAGTGACTGGAAGTTGTAGTTGGAATGCTGTTCTGCTGAAAATGGCAACAATTTATCAGATGTCCTTGGTGCGCCATGGCAACCGCTGGCTGCTTTTCACTGCACGCCTGCTTGCACTTACACTAACAATCTAAAGAAACACACACACACAGCAGTGTGTGTACTTGCATTGCTTCTGTCAGGCGGCAAAACAAACATGGCAATATCCATCACAGTTTCTTAACATTTACTTAAACAAATGTATGCGTTTTTGGTAAAAGTCAAGTCGAGTGATTAATGTACACAACATGTGCGTTACGTTGCCAGATGCGGCGCTACAAACCTGCCACAGCCAGCTCACGATATCACGTCAAGTGTGTGCCTGTACGTACGTGTGTACGTGCGTGTTATTGTGTTGTTGTTGGAGGCGCTCCAGGCGTGCAGATGGCGCTGCTTTGTGTTTGCAGCCTCACGGCTCCCCGGCGGCCATGACTGAAGCGTGTGCGACACAAACACACACATGAAGACACCGTGGTGTGCTGTAACATCTCCAAGGAAGAAAAGACAAACGTCTGCGGGCTGCCAGTCGACCAGACGTCACTTTGATCTCACTCGAAACACCTCAAATTCACTTCATTCCTTCATGCAGAGTCAAAGAAGTGGTTGGAACCACCATGATGTCACTTCTTTGTCCTTCACGTGTCTGCTAGCTGGACCACCAAGAATCGTGCACTATTTCCAAAAACATTTCAAGTCCAAAAAGGAAAATGCTAACAAAAAGCCAATAAATTACAATTCAGCACAACATTCTACTGCATTCTCCAACATGCATGATAATATACTGTGCACGTTTTGAGCGCATTTTACAAAATTACATATACAAATGTTGAGCCAAAAAAACTACAGCATGTCTAATATACTATAAAAATATAAATGAAATAATACTGACATTTGAGTACAAATCGAATGTACCAAAACTAAATTATGCAAACTTTTGGCATATTTTGAAAAAAAGAAAAATCTGTGAAAGCTACACAATTTAACCAGATTGTAGAAAAGAAATTATGCATTGTACAAAATTGGAGCCATGAAAGTACGGTACATGTAACACATTCTATAAAGAGACGGTACTAAAATTTGAGTACAAAAAATGTCACATACCAAGTAAAAAAAAAAACAAAAACTAAAATTACAAAATGTAACCACATTTTTAAAAATGAATTATATTTTATACAACTTTTGAACAAAAAAAAATACTCAATGCAGTACATGTAATACATTTCATAAATTAAAGGATACTAACTCAAAAAACAAAACAAATTACACTACATTTACTTTTAAAAAATAGACTACAATTAAGCAAATATAGTCTACAACATTTAGAGAATAAATTATATTTTTTTTTAAGCAGAAATGAATAAAACAGACGAGCAACTTGAACAAGATTTAGTTTGGAAAACAATTGATACTAACACTAAAAGAGCCCAAACTGGAGAAGAAAGTGGAGCTGCAGTGAGTGGTAATGCCAGTGCGTGGAGGTGTCTCCATTGTTGCTATGTTGTTCAAATATTGAATGCAAACATGGCAGCAAGTAATAATTGGTGTTGTGAAAAACACTTTAAATAAACGTCCCATGAGTTGTGACATCACTAAGGTGCGCCTGAATAAAAGGCTGTCTATTTATAGCCCATCTTGCGTTAGGAGGTTTGTCGAGGTAGCGCCCTCGCCTGTACTGTACTGCTGTTTGCCCGCCACTACTATAGCAACAACAATAACAACAACCCCGACAACTTCCTGGGAGATCCTCGCGAGGAGATCCTCACTTCAACATTGACCCCACTGTTTGTCGACCCACATCAGGTTGCCATAGCGACCGTGGGGCCTCTGGGAAGGGGGAATCCCTTATCTGGCTGACAACGTTGAACAGGCGTCACGGTTCAAAGGCTGCTCTGGAGGAATGAAAAAAAGGAGAAAGAAACGCAGAACACACCTTGAAATACTGCTCTTCGTTCACTATGCGTGTGTCGCCACGGCAACCCGAGTGTTTGGGTGGGGCGTGTGAGCTGCACGGGGCATGAATGGTTGTAAAGCTCTGCGTCAGGACTTGCAGACATGTGGGAGATTCATGAATGAGCTGCACGCCATTCACCTTATGCAGTATTGGACTTTAAGGACAACGGCGGGTGAGGCGTCATCAAACTCAAATGTTGTCTTGCGACACAATTTTGGTGAAAACAACCACACCTTATGCAGATTATCCATACGACACTCCTTACATAAATGACCACACACTTTCATTTCATGCCCAGAAAAAAACCGACATGCAACTTTGTGCAAAACAAAATCTTAGGTAGGACAGTTGCATTGGATTAACTTTGAGCAGACATTTTTTTAAATCAACTAACATTTCAGCAACAGTTGACAAAATAAAGTCAATTATGAATTTGTCTTGGAGATGAATAAAATATCTATCTGTCTGTTTATTGATCTATAAAAATATGTGCCCTATATTTCAGAAACTAGATTAACTACCCAAATTTGAGCAGAAAATCTAACAACGTGTTAGGAAATTTAATACATTTTAAACAGAAAAATAACAAAATGTTAGAGTATACATTATACAAAATTTGAGCAAAAACTACATACAGTGTACGTCATAGACTATAGAGAGTACACAAAAAATATGAAAACTAAATTGGAGCAGAAAGTTCACAAAGCAAAAACATTATACCTAATTGAGTTAAAATATAGTAAACCCTAAACGTATGTACAAAATGTTGGATAGGTACTCAGTTTTAGACGAAAAAGTATCCATCATTTGAACAAAAAAGTATATGTACTAACATTTACAATATACGTACATTACACTAAATTTCAGGAAAAATATATATATACAATTTTTTGAAAATAAAATACCCTCATTTTCAGTAAATAACATTATTTTAGGAAAATAAATGAAATTATTATTATCTTTATTATTATTGAAATTGAATGAAATTTGAGACAAAAAAAGACAAAAAAAATAAAACATTACCAATACCAACGCATGAAAATAATTGATAATAGTAAAACTAAAACTTTGGAGAATACATTATACTAAATCACTATAATTGAAAAAAATTGGAACAAAAATATATGTTCGGATTCTGAGAAAAATTAAAACAAAATGTGAGCATTGTAGAAAATACAGCTACATTATATTAGATTTGGACAAAAATAAAATATACTGTATAAATCCATCCATCCCGTTTCTTCTGCTTATCTGAGGTCGGGTTGCGGGGGCAGCAGCCTAAGCAGGGAAGCTCAGACATCCCTCTCCTCGGCAACTTTGACCAGCTCTTCCCGGCGGATGCCGAGGCGTCCCCAGGCCAGCTGAGAGACATAGTCTCTCCAGCGTGTCCTGGGTCTTCCCAGAGGCCTCCTACCGGTTGGACGTGCCCTGAACACCTCCCCAGGGAGGCGTCCGGGAGGCATCCTAACCAGATGC
>QODF01000003.1:3805388-3815817 GCA_024372805.1 Oostethus manadensis | reverse complement strand
CTCTTAATTCTGAGATTCGACTATCCGGCGGATCCTCCTCCTTAGAACCCCTGAATAGACCTTACCGGGAAGGCTGAGGAGTGTAACCCCACAATAGTTAGAAAACACTCTCCGGTCCCCCTTATTGAAAAGCGGGACAACCACCCCGGTCTGCCAGTCCAGGTGCACCGACCCCGATGTCCACGCGATGCTGCAGTCGTGTCAACCAAGACCCGCCCACACCATCCAGGACGTTAAGGAACTCCGGCCGGATCTCATCCACCCCCGGGGCCTTGCCACCAAGGAGCATTTTGACCACCTCGGTAACCTCAGCCTATATTTAGCCGGAATTTCTCCACCTCACGCACCAGCTCAGGCTCCTTCCCCGCCAGAGAGGTGACATTCCATGTACCGACAAATAGCTTCTGTAGCCGAGGATCGGACCGCCAAGGCCTCCGCCACCTAGCTCACTTAGCATCCGACCCTTTTGGCCCCTCCTACGAGTGGTGAGCTCATGGGAGGGGGGACACACGTTACCTTTTCGGGCTGTGCTCGACCTGCACTTTACTGTGTAAATATGTAGGAAATATTCAATATTGAATAAAAAAATAAATTGAGCAAAAAATATATGTGCTAAATTTTAGAAAATACATTATACTAGATCTGAGCAGAAAATGCTGCTATATTTTGCTCTTTTTTTAGAAAACAATTAAAAATATGTGCAATATACAAGTTAATTTGAGCAAAACAAATACACAAAATAATATACATAATTATTAACAGAAAAACAATTGCAGAGAAAAAATGCACCAAATGTAAGAAATTAAAACATTTTGAGTATAAAGATACATCCTAATATTAGACAGAAAAATTCACACAATGTACATCCTAAATTCGAGCCTGAATTACAAAATATCTTTGAGCAAAAAAACAAAAAGTTCCTGTCATATTTGGTTTGTAAAACTGATGTTAGCACGAAAAATGGCCCCAGAATACAGAATAATTTGTCTTAGCATGATAGCATGGGTATTAAAAATCCATGTATGTAATAACCAAAGAAGCACAGGTGGAGGAGATCTGGCTCGGAAGCGTCCTGAGCTGACCGTTTTGACGCTGCATGCGTTCATCCCCCGCGCTCGCACACTTGGCAGGTGGTTGAATCTGACAAATGTTATTCATTTGGACCGATCATGTGCAGTGTGTGAGAAAGAATCCGCTCTCTTTGCAACCTTTACGGTGGAAAGGTTCCAAGAGAGAGTGCACAGAGGACACTTTTTGGATGGGAACATCAAGAAGGGAGAAGAAAATCACAGAAAACATGTTGTGAGTGTTGCGCTTGATAGCAGCAGCAACAGAATGTGCATGCAAACGTGCTGAGTCATGCTAGTGAGGCCCAGTGTTGCTCTTTAAGGCTCTTTTTTGACACGAGAACTAGTGTTGGGGTTGTAGTTGGGGTTAAAGTTGGAGCTGTTGGGGGTAAGGGTTTTAGCTGGCACTGTGGTTTGGGATTAGGGTTGTGGACGAGGTTAAGGTTGGGGCTGGGATTTGATGTAACATTCAACGTTGTCCAAAAAAAAACATGTTAATGTTCATTATTGCGTCTCCACTTGAGGACACACACGTTGATCGGTCATCTATTCTGTATTTGCCCAATGTCATGCGTAAACACGCACGTTTCCCTCATTAATGACATAGCATTAATCAATATTATACCATGTATTCCTACGGCGTCCTCAGGAAGAGACCCTGTAAGACAGCCTGATACATCACATGACCTTTTCCTTTGATAAACAACATTTCAAGTTTGGATAATGTTAATATATGCACTGAAATATTCATTAGGGATAAAAACATAATCCCCTGAGCTTCCAGGTGAGGTGAAGAAGATCAGACGGGGGTGCTACGACGGGGTTGACCTGCTGAATTAAAGATCAAGTAAATTTACCTTTAAATGACTATCAATAATTCAACTTAGCATTTTTCTGCTGCATATGAATAAAGTATCTATCTTGCAATCTATTTAATAAACACACTTGATTTTAGGATGTTTGCGCAGCACCTTTCCCACTCATTTTTCTTTATTAAAACGAGACAGATTAGCTCCAAATTTGTTCACATACAAACTCAAAGACGGGTTTTCTCTCTGACGAGAGTGGAAAAACCCGATTCTGGTCGTAAAAATAGTTAATGTCTCAGGTAGCATCCAAACGCCTCCAACGTTTCTTTGGAAAGGTTTGTGTTGTTGACATAAATACATTTAAGTGTGTGACATGAGGGAGTGTCACCCTCATTAGGTCTGAAAAATAGCTCGCTTTACAGGCGTGCCAACTCAACAATTAATTCAGTTAAATTATGTTTTCCTTGTTCTCACCACGTTTTTTTGGTGTCTTTTTTTTAACATACAGTAACAAACTGTTTTTTTTGTCTCATCCTTTGTTTTTTTGAGTTAAATTAAATAAAATAAGTGAAATAAATGAGTGAAAAAAACAAAATAACTATGAAATGAGCTAAAAATAAAACATACACATAGCAGAAACAATATACCACATTGACTAATGACTAAGACACAGGAGCTGATTGGTCCGGTAGAGAAGGAGAGGGGCGGGGCTTAACAACACAGCTAGCCATTCCCAAATTTTGTCTAACCACAGAAGAACTTGAATAACCAGAAAGTGCAATTTCCAACAGAAAATGCCTTGTGAACTCTTTTAAGTTGAACCGTAATGTTAATGAAAAAACATAAAATGTATCAAGTAAGAATATAAAATGATGATGGTAAAATGTAATAACTCACAAAAGCATAACATTTGTTAAGTAAAAACATAAAACTTAACTAACATAATGTAACAGATACAAATTCATTATATTAATTAATTACATTTTATTCACCCGCGACCCTAAAGAAAATGAATGAAGGAATGAATGAATTACATTAATTCAAATAATGAATTCATTCAACGAGTCGGATAAGCAGTGAAACGGATGGATGTGATAAGTAGTGGTTAGCATGTTGGCCACACAATCTTAGTTTGAATCTCCGTTTGGTCATCCGGGTCCTCCTACATTCCAAAAACATGCATGCTAGTGACGAGTGCAGAAAATTATGTATCATCAAGTCTTTCGATGTATTTTCTGAATGCCTTATTTGTATTTTAGTTAATTTAGATACGGTAATGGTTTAATTTGATTTGAACATGCATGTAAATGACATAGGAATACATCACTTAATACAATGGACAGTTCCACATGTCCAAAAGGAGTAGGAAGAGGCAAAGCTTATTAAATCCTACCCCCGTAGCTTTTCCCCTATTTCAATACGTGTGTACACTTCCTGCACTTACTAAGTTTAAATGCATAAGTAAGGTCATGTGACAGTGTGTTAAATAGTAGTCAATGTCCTTATCATAGTAAATAACTTATATTTGCAGTCCTGATGGATGATAATCATAATAAATAATAATAGTGATGAGTGGTGTAAAACAATTGTAACAAAACGTTGTTCTAGTACAGACAATGTTCTCACTAGGATGAAAAGTTCCTAGTACAAGTATAAGGTGATAGTAACAAACAGAGTATTGACAGTCAACAGACAGAAAATTTACTACCCAAGGAATGAAGTATTATGGCCTTGGAAGTACACAATATTTCCCGACTCTTCTTCCTTGTATTTTGTAAACATCAACTGTTTGTAATGTTTCTTGAAGTCACTCATTGTAGAGCATTCTTTTACTTCTTTACTTCATCCGTTCCGTAGTTTGATTCCACATACCCAAGTACTAAAAGTTTTTAGTGTTGTTCTTGCATATTTGTGTTTTAGGTAAAGAAAAATATAAAGTTGAAACAAAACGAAATAATTGAAAATATAAACTGTACATTAATATAAACAGACATTTAAGTATTAAGTTCAAATGAAACATTTATTAACTAAAATAAAAAACATATAAGTAAAAATGTACAACTTAAGATGTAATGGAAAACTATTAAAATGTGAAATGCATTAGTTTAAAACATAAAATGTAATTAAGGAAAAATGTAAAAGTAATGTAGTAATGTAAAAATATACAGCTTTGTGTTTTAATGAATAAATGATTTTTAAAAGTTTTTTCAAATAACAAATACTCAGAAATAAAATAAATGATATACATACTAAATAATATGAATACTAAATAATAATACATTAAAAATGTAAAGTATTAAGTACAAATCTAAAACTGAAGTATAAAAGTGAAATATTGAGGTCAAGCCAAATTATTAATTTCAAATGTATTTTAGTAAATACTGTATGTAAAATGTAAGTAATGATGTAAAATATGAAGTTAAAAACATAGAATGAATTAATTTAAAATGTAGAATTTATTAAGTAAAACTATCCAATCAGTGAAAAATGTAGAGCCTAACCAATAATGTTAAGACAAAAAAATTTAATAGTGAAAGAATGTCATTAAAACGTAAAATTGATCCCAAAATAAATGTCCGCATGGTAGCAATGCGCCTCCATAACATGCAATATTTTAAGCAGCAACACTATTAAACCTTGTTAACTGTCAAAAAAGTATAAAAATAAACGAAAAACACAGATACTTACCAAATGCAGAGTTTAAAATGCTTATTCTTCATCTTCACTTGACACCTGCGTCTTTTTTGGTATAAGTAATGTCAAAAAGCCAAAGAAAAAGCCCAACTACCCATGCAGAGACTGAGCGGTACGCAAACTCTGAAGTCTTTTGTCACAGTGTAGTATCATATGTATGTTTGGTTTTCACGCACTATGCTAAGCCAACTCGTCTTCATTCCTGTCTTGACCAAAGGTTTCCTCTTCATTGACCCGACTCTCTGTCCTCCTCCACTCAAGGTCGCTCACGGTTCACAAAAATGGCTTCCACTTTTTTCTAGATTATCTCCAACATGCCCTGACCTTGTGCGTTGCATACTAAAGAACGCTTCTGCCCCCTCAATCAAGGCTCTGCAAAATTTAGAGAGGAGGTAAACAATCTGGTTTTATGATTGGGCCCCTTCTTACAGCGTGGCTGGATAATTGAAAAGCCTTGAGTGTGTGACTATTTTGAGACGCTAGTGGGAACAGACTCCAAATGCTCCGGCTGGGAATGGGGCTCTGCATTCTACACAACACACATTGGCGCCTTTTTTGTAGGGGAATATACAGAATAACTAGAATCCCAGCCATCCCACCAGGACATTTGAACTGTCAATCTATGCCAGTAAATAAGAATTAGCTGGAAGGCGAGGGGGATCACGTCGCTTGGATGCGTGTGTGTTTTCAAACAGGTTTTTCCACTCGGACCAGCTGTTCCTCACACGGCTCCGCCATCACGCGACCGCCAACATCCCGCAAACCCAAATTACCGTTGTTTGACTGCGAGTTTAAAGTTTAAACAAACAGAAATATCGGCAGTCAGCGTCTTCGGGGCACACGTGTGGACTGGTGGGCTGTGCAATATAAAACCTAATGTTTGGACAAAGCTTTACAAGTAATGCAAGAGAAAATAGTCTCTACGGAATCTGTGTTGTTTCAATATTCATAGAATGAAATGACTGTTGAGTAATGCAACCTGGAGTGAACCTGCATGGCGCCGTATTCCTGAATTCCATCCATCCATTCTCTATCCCGCTTATCCTCATTAGGGTCGCCTATTCCTGAATTCAGCACCTGCAAATAAGGATAGCAATGCATTGACTTATTTGTTTGGTGTTTACCAGCAGTAATGCAAACATTATATCACAGCAAACACACAGTATCAACTTTACCTATGGTTTTAGCTCTCTTGCTCGCTAGCCGTATCATGTTCAACCAATTCTTCTTAGTACAAAGATTTACAGATGGTATACAGACTACTCAAAGGTAGTATTGTCCCTTGAGTTTATACACTGTAATAGAAATGGTAGCTGAAATGGGAGCTAGAGTAGTCAGTGTACAGCTTCTATAGCAGTACAGTCCTCCCTTATTTATAGTGGTTAATTGATTGCAGAATCGACTGCGATAAATGAATTTCTGCGGTATAGGATTAAATGGTAGTAAATATAATATTTTTATAGTTGGAGCATAGAAAACACGTTTATGACTTTCTAAGTACAGCTTTTTAAAATGATCAGAGCTCCGTAGACAAGAAATAACACCCTATAATCACCATTACACATTAAAATTTTTCATTGTTTACATTACATTACGCAATTTTACATTATGCTGCAGGTACTTTAGATGGCTGATAGCTAGCCAGCTAGCGAGCTAACAGGCCAGCAAGCAAACCAGTTAGCCGCAGTTTCTTCTAAACTTAAGAAGCCAACAACTTACCACTGCCACACGAAATGGGAGGAGAACTCTTTCTTTCACTCTATCATGTCGGACATGTCATGGCTGACTCAATGACTTCATGCGGCGTTAAGGTAATGTTATGTAAGGTAATGTCTCAGTGTTTTGTGTCATTACTGCTGCCTAGTGAGCAGAATAATACATATAACTCGTATATCGAACCGCAATATTGTGAGGGATGACTACACATATACTATCCACTGAAAATGACTCAACACACAAGACACATTATTTAAACTAACTTAAAGAATGAGGCACACATGTATCACAGAACGTGGAATTCATGTTTCCCCTCTATGTACTGCAGCTCCCTAGTGCCTGTCAGCACTCATGCAGCCCCAGACCATGACACAAGCACTCCCCATGCTTGACTGTAGGCAAGACTCTTAACTCGCTACTCACTTGTGTTGCCAGCTATTTAGACAATAATGATTGTGTGTTGAGTCATTTCAGTGGATAGTAAATCTATACTGTCTTACAATTTCTGTACACTGACTAATCTAAAGTATATTCACGTCCTTTGACAGGATTGGAGCTTTCAATGCAAAACAAGCATCTCTCTCTTTTTTTTCCTTCGGACCGGGCTCTCGTGAGGAACTGTTTTCCTGCTATCCTGTTGCTCCCTGTGATCTTTTTCTGGAATCGCATGTAATGATTGTGGCTGACTTTGAAATGTGCAAACATGTTCGCCGGGAGCTCCTTTGCACGACTTTTTGTCATTGCAATTGCAGCATACTGAGCTACCAGGGATGTTTTAGTGAAACAAAGTCTTGAATAGTTGGGAAGAAGCTTTGACATTTTTGGTATAAAGAAGACTTTTATCAATGTACTGATATACAATCCAGGATAAGCAGCATAGAACATGAATGAATGAATGAATGAATGAATGATATACTATCCCCCACCGGGCCGCACTCACACTGCTATACAATATTCAGCCTGCGGCATGTTTTTGTTTGTTCGTAATACAACACTTATGTCAAGTCTTTCTGTTTATTGTATTATTTATTATTTGATCATGGATGTGCCATTTAGGCTTTTGGGCTGTGTTGAATGAATATATAGGTGAAAATTGCCAGGTGATATAAAGTTCTAAAGCATTCTAAAATTGACATCTTTTTTTCCCTTACATTTACCTAAAACAGGGGTCTGCAAAATGCAGTCTGGGGGGCATTTCTGGCCCGAGTTTTATTAGAGGAATAAAGTTTAATGAACAAAAACAACAAACAAACTGCAAAAGTTGGAAAAATACTGCAAAAAGTCAATGTTGACACTAATAATTCATAACAACACCAAGCTTTGTCTTAAAATAAAAACAGTTTTTCACCTTTTTATAAAATAGAAAATATATAAATAATCTATAAAAATATTCACACCGTTTTATAAAATTAAATTTTTTTAATATTCTATAAAAATAATTACAGTACTAACTGAAAAATTTGAATATCAAGTAAAAGTTGTTTTATTTTGGCAATTTAACATAAAAGATGAAACCAACACAATTTACTGAGCCATTACACGCAAATGGACATATCTCAAGCAGTTCCTTGTGGTAACTTTGCTGATTAAGATTTTCAGCTTACAAAACCTACAAATCCACAAACGCAGAAAATGTGATTTTTTTTAAGCTGCAAGACCTGGTCAGCAAAATCCAAAGAAAAAATAAATTTAAATATATATATATTTGCATATTATTCAATTATATAACATGTCACATTCACCATTTAAGTTGAATTGCACAAATACAACAACCTTTTCAGGACATTCTAATTTCTGGGTAGTACTGTATATCTGTAAATAAATATGAGTTTATAAATCCCTTGATTTTTCAGTGTGTGTCCCTCCCTAAAGTTTGGACACCCCTGACCTTAAATGTCAAATTAGTTATGAATAATGTAAACGTATCGCTCTTGAAAGGGTTTAAATTTGTTTAAAGTGGAAACAAATATCAATGAAAAATATACAATATTTACAGCAGTTTTGGGAATCTGACAATTGTGGGTTGTTGAGGACAAATGAGCGGATATAGTCCCATCCATTAAGATCAGTTCAACTACATGCAGCAACCCATGCCTCCCAGTTCTGATGAAAGTGCCGCTATGTTAGCATCCATGGTAATGTTTCTGAGGATGCCCTGATATAAGAATAAGATACAAGAACATTCACAGGCATATTTCATATGATACATTTTTTGGCAAAAAATGTTGCCAAAATATTGCCTTTGCTTTCGTAGTCTGTCACAATTATTGTACAATACTGCATCTAAACTATAATTATTCTGAATAAAATGTATAAATGTATTTTTCAGTAATATTTTTGGGCGTGTGGAATGCATTCATTGAAGTTGCATTATTTCTGGAGGGTTTTGTATGTTTCAGTTTTTGTCAGAGCTTTTGGAACAAATTGATCACAAACACCAAGGTACCACTGTACATATTTTTGAAAGACTTTTGGGTTTCTGAATCGGAAGAAATGACGTCCAGCCTGGTATACAGCTAATCTTTTGTCCCACCACTAAGAACCACAATGAATTTTACAGGAACGTCCCAAAGGAAGGTCCCACTGGTGCTCCTCCACTTGAGTGAAACTGGATTGTGTCACACTTTTGCACTCTGTTATTTACTCCAACGTCAGAACTGCCAAGATGGTTTGCAGCTGGGCCCGTGTCATGAGTTCTGGTGTCGTGCAGAAATATATCCACGCTACCCGCTGATCACAGCCATGCTTGGTTTACGTCCAACATGTAATTGTAATAATTGCAGCTCTGAGATCTTGCGCTTACGTCCGTGCAGGAATATATATCTGTCATAATTGGGCGTAATGACACTTGCATATTTTGAGTCTTAGCGTGAGCGGCATTGGATTACACGTTCCCGGACACCCAGTTTGATTTGGAATTGGGTAAGGAATGTGTTGATTTGATAGACAGTGCGACATCACCTGATCTTTCTCTTGTTTGTTTTACTAATTAGGTCACAATAATAAGCTTTATCAGTTTACGAAGCCAGTTCTTTTCTCGTGCTGGTTTATTTGCTGTGAGTGGTTGGCTGACAGCGACACGAGCAATGACAGAAACTTGTGAAAACAAAATTGTTGACAATAAAGTCTTGATTATGAGTGTGGAAAAAAATAGTCTATGCACGCAGCATTGATTTAAAAAAAAGTACTGACAAAAAGCGTAAAAGTTATAAGCTAACAAGAACTAAATGTATAAACAGAAGAAGCTTTTGTTTTGCTTATGTCAGGGGAAAAATGCATGTTGGAAAGAGCTTAGCCTCTCATGTGCTGTCTTTATTGTCACTGCAGCAGCGGCTAATTGAAGATAACTTGTAATGAAGCGCCAGCAGAATCGTCATTGTGGTGCACTCTGTGGTGGCCCATAAACGCCGTCATGGCTGCTCCTTACATTCAGAGACAAACAACATGAACCCTATTAACAAATACTTAATCAAAACTGCTTTTGTTCCAGTCATAAACTGTTCTTTCAGACTGTGGAAACAAATATATCAATATTATTGAGTGCCTCAATGGGCATACACACCGGAACACGAATATTTTTATAACAGTGTCTAAGAAATGTCAGAAAGGTGCTTTCGTCTGTACAATTGATTAAGTAAATTATTGATGGAAACTTTCATTGGTTTTTGTGCACCCCAGTTTGTAATGTTTTGCGTTGTTTTTTGTATGTACCAAATTAGTATGTTTGCCAAGTACTCCATCCATTCATTTTCAATGCCGCTTATCCTGATTAGAATTGTGGGTATGCTGGAGCCTATCCCAGCTGACTTCGGGCGGGGTACACCCTGGACTGTTCGCCAGTCAATGGCAGGGCAGACACACAAACATTCACACTCTAAAGGACAATTTAGAGACGCCAATTAACCTAACATGCCACCGGTGCTGTTCACCAACAGGATGCCGGTGGAAACTGGATTACTGTTGGCCGAAGAAGGAGAGGAGGAAGGTGTGTCCGTAGGAGGGAAGAGAAGAGGAATGCTAAGAGTCTAGAACTAAGAGTTGGGACTTTGAATGTTGGAACTATGACAGGAAAAGGTAGAGAGTTAGTTGACATGATGCAGAGGAGGAAGGTAGACATATTGTGTGTCCAGGAGACCAGGTGGA
>QODF01000003.1:3759224-3803506 GCA_024372805.1 Oostethus manadensis | reverse complement strand
CGGGGAGAACATGCAGACACGGAGTTCCAAACCCTGAACCTCCTGACTGTGTGGCCATTGTGCCACCCACTCAGCCACCGTGTGGCCCCTGTACTGTATTGTTTCATAAAACCAAGTTGTTCCACAAAACATCTTATGGGCTGCTGACTCACAGTCCATGCATTTTCTTATTGAGTACCACTGCTAATTAACCAGCCAATGGCCACGGAAAGTTGCGAGTGCCTCCAATTTGATAAGGAATATGAGAAACCCTATTTAATTCAATCTCGCCAGGATGTACTATGTATTTTAAGACCAGAGCACTGTAGACATGAAATAACACTCCAAGTCACTTTTACACTCTTACACAATAAAGCTGACACAATACGAGAAAATAAGACATCTGAGACATAAATAATACATTACATAGACTCACACAGAGAACACATATTAAGTGAACATTCACACAGGAGCTGCTGTCAGCCATAACTCACGCCAGTCACTGGCACTCTCCACACTGCTAACCATGCTAACACTCGGCAACTCTAGCTAGCTGATGCCACACAGGTCACGACCCAGACCCTGCCTCTTAAAGGTGCACAGATATTTCATCTTCTATATGCCTTATATATATATTTTTTTGTTCATGTAGTCATTTGAAATATTGAAAATGCTTTATTGTGGCCAATAATACATGCAGTTTATTTTTATAGGCATGTGCTTTGACTAAAAATAGGCTTTATTAAATAACCAAAAAAGTGATCATTTATGAATCCGTTTTTGAAAAGCTGCAATAATGCAAGGACATGCTGTTCAACCCCGATGTGGCGAGGGATGACTGTACGTTTGTTTTATTTTCACGTCTTGACATTATCATCGACAATATTGTAAATATGCTGAGTGACATTTAAAATGGAATATTCCTATTTTGTGTGGATGCAATGCGTTTAATAAAGGAATACTCTACGTGCGCGTAAACGTAGTCATTGTGACGTAACAAACAAAGCATGGTGCATTTTTGTCACCTTCTCTGCATGCACTCCTATTTCTCCTGCTGATACCCTGTGTACCTTTTTTCTAAAAACTCCAGCCGGCTGCTCTGCACTTCACAGCTGTTGGTTGCAGCGTGGAAAATGTTCCCCTTTCATACGATTCCCCAGGGAACAACTGCCATTTTGGATGACTGAGAGGTAAACAACAGGTGTCATATAAAGGATGGCCTAAGGGGAGAGGTTTAGAGAAATAGCATGTAGCATATTGGGTGACCCTACAAGCAAGTTGGAGCATTGTTTATTCGGACAGAGTGAACCTCCTGTTTGTACATGATTGTATATGTGTATGTTAAATAGGTTTCGAATGCTACTTCGAGGTTTAACTTCAAAACTGCGCAAACAGACACTATCACTGAGCAGCAATGGATAATAAATGAGTGGATGCTAGTTAATACACAGTTTCCCCAAAATCACATGCATATGAACCCTAGTGGTTGCAGGGATCCTACATTTGGTTTCATTGTTTTTTTTAAGATATGTAAGACAAGAATTTGTGTGGTGGCAATAAAACATGAAATGTACAGTCATCTTTACATTCCTATTATTTTTTGGTTTACACCACATTGCTAATGCGCAGGCTTTGAGATCACTGCAGGGACAGATGAGACGGACACAGCTTTAAACATAGCATGCCACAAACTGACTGACTAGTTAACCTCCAATTTTTTTATTGTAAACTTAAACAAGTGGGGGGCAAAGGGCAAAGTCAGAAGCCAAAATCAAGGCAAAAACATACCACTTCCACACGGGATGGGAGGAGAACTTTTTTTTCACTCTATCAAGTTGGACAAGCCTTGGCTGACTATATGCAGTGTGAAGGTAATGTACTGGTAATCTAAAGCAACGTAACATTACTGATGCCTAGTGTCCAAAATACCATATATAAATTTTCTTTCAATCATTCTGAATAAGAATAGTACATAGTCAAACACAAAACAGTGGCCATTTATTAACTAATTAAATAAATAAATGAGTAGGGGGGCAATGTTGGAACTGCAATTGTAGAGAGAGATGACTGTAAATTAGGACTAATACATACGTGTTATTGCATACTACATCGATGAGAAACAATGATATTCTTCAGTATTCTTTTGTTGCAGAATAACATCAATTAAGTCAAAAACACATGTCAGAACATATATGTATTTTTTTGTTGTTGTTTTGGTGGGGTTCGTTATGCAGTAAAACTATTACTACTAATATAATACTACAGTATCTAAGCTGAATGTATTCCGTTGAAATGATTGGGATTGAATGAATTGAAGGAAACTGGTTTAGTAGTTTCCCTGGCATCCCTGCTAACATACAAACAATGAGTAATGTAATTATTTAATAGGGATACATTAACTACATACAGTAGTTATATGGCCAATATTTTCTGCGCACAGAACACAGGTCACAGTTTTAGAATCACATTCAAACGTTAGTAACGATAGAAGATGTCAACATGAGCCAACAAAAGTGTCTCCTTCCTAAATTTTGATGCTGTTATGACAATTTTTCTCATCCATTTAAATATGCAAAGTACAGTTAGCCGTTTCATATAAGGTAAATGTATTATAGGAGATGAATGCTACATTTATATATATATATATATATATATTTATACAGCATATAGTATCATAAAGGATTTGAGGATGTCCAATATGGTATTTGTCTGTTTTGTCTGGTCTGTTGTAGGATATACACTGCATTGCCCAAAAAAAAAGTTGCCACCTGGATTTAATTAAGCAAAAAGGCACGATGTTGCCGCAGTTGGTCAGGTCTAGGTTCAGCAACACTATGTGCACAAAGAATAATGTCTGATGACTACCTGAATATACTGACTGAGCAGGTTATTCCATCAATAGATTTTTTCTTCCCTGATGGCACGGGCATATTCCAAGATGACAATGCCAGGATTCATCGGGCTCAAATTGTGAAAAAGTGGTTCAGGGAGCATGAGACTTCATTTTCACACATGGAGTCCAGACCTTAACCCCACAGAGATCTTGGTGAAAAATGAATGCAACGCTGGATGGAAATAAATTTTGTGACATTGCAGAAGCTTATCGAAACATTGTCACAGCGAATGCGTGCCGTAATCAAAGCTAAAGGCGGTCCAACGAAGTATTAGACTGTATGACCTTTCTTTTTTTCACCAGGCAGTGCATTTTTATGTGGATGACGTTCAAATTTTGTGTGCTTAACGTACAGTACTTAACCTAAACCAAAACTTGGATGTTTTTCTTCAATTTTGATGATGTATTGACTTGTTGTGGTTTTCTGTGTCAAAAGATAACAAAGGGCAGAATGAAAATACAGTGGAATCTCAAGATACGAAATTAATTTGTTCTGGAAGGGCCTTCGTGTCTTGGAACTTTAGTATTGTGAGGCAAGATTTACATATAAATGCCCAAATTCGTTCCACCCCCCTCTAAACAGTCATATAAATCATACATACTTAGTCATAACATAGTTTATAAACTTCATTTAAATGAACACAGTATATTACATACTAAACTTAACACTGTGATTTTTTAAATAGTCATTTTTAACAACGGATGGGAACTTTTCGGTACGCTGAACCAAAGGGACGCCGTGATTGGCCATCGTTAGGAGGTAGAGGTTGATGGGAGATAACCAATGGGAGGGCAGCTTCTTCTTCTTCTTCGGTTTTATGGCGGTTGGTACCTTTTGCTTTGGTGCTTTATTGCCCCAGGGGAGGGCAGCTTGTATGGTGGTATTGTACTTTCATAATAAGCTACAGCTACAGCTGTCGGGCGGCAGTTTCAATTTTGGTTTTGGTATTTTGAATATTTTTTCATTAAATGTGACAAAAATTGATTCAAAGCCCGTTTCGTATCATGAATTTTTCCTTTAATGAGGTTTTCGTAAATCGAGGTTCCACTGTAGTTGGAATTATATCCAAAAAAGTTGACAGTTACGAGACATCACTAATAGCGTAAACTTGTTCCTTTGTCACCACCATGTTGTCATGCATTATGCTCATCTAAAACCATGGATTCCAATTTTAGCCATGAAAATGTGCAAAAAAATTTGCTTCTCACGTGAAATCTCCCCTTCCTGCGCTTAGACTTAGAACTTCCAGCACACTCTTTAAAAAAGGTTCACAAGAGTATCCAGAACCCGCCCTATTTAGTTCATAAGGGTCTTCATCATCACAATGAGCCACTTTTGGTGCCTAAACGCCTCTAATCTCGCCTTGGGGGCCTGAAACAGCTCGAGTTATCGTTTTCTCTCTCTCTGTACTGAATGACAAAAGACAAAAAAACTGAGGTAACTCAGGTTTCTGACTTGTGTGGTGCTGGATAGCGTGCCGACGGTGTGGAAGGCCTAGATTCTGACGCTCGGACCGGGTATGAAGGTGTCCTGTATCAGATGGTCTGGTTACTTGTGGGCAAGTGGGAGAAACGCACGAAATACAGTACTACAAAATATGTTTGAAAGCACTAACAGACTGCTCAGGAGATTGTCTACTACGGGCTGCATCTTTCATTGTCCTTTTGTTATCTTTCTTGGGATTTCAGGAGCATCATCATCATCATTTTGTGAGTCATGCTATACTTTTCTCTGGGAATGTCGGGATAGGGTAACCATGGAGGATGCTCTGGGATAAAGTGACACAAAGCAGCAGGTGTGGGAAAAAAAAAGACCCGGGCTATTCTCTGCCCCCGAAACACTGGCATTTCCCAAGGCAGCCATCAATAGCTTGGATTTCCGTCCTTCTATGTCACCTAGTAGGTCAAGACAAGGGCCCTATGAAATCTGCTTGATTTTTTTTTCCCTAATTCCATTTTTTACACTTTACATGTATTTTTACCAGTATAGAATGTGTGCTTTTGGGGTTAGTGAATAAATATGAATAAAATGTTAGTGAATTAAATGTTATTTAAATGCAAAAATCCTGACATTTGTTGATGCGGTACCTAAACTGACAATTTTGCCCAGTAATTGAGAAACGGATCTAGCTCGGCTAACTTTTCCAATGGGATGTCAGCCTCTGCACACATTGCTACAAAATCTCACCAATGCAGTTCCGACTGCACACAAGATATATGTAAGATATTTTTTATGACTTGGTTATTTTGTTTACACTGTTAGACGGCACGGGGCAAACTGCCCTCTTATTTGTGTTCTGTGTGTGTTGGGAAGGCCTTTTTATAAATAATAAACAGGGTGCAAGAATAAACATGCTTCTTGTCTTTTTTCGGATGGGAGACCCGAGTCCCATGATTTGACTCGAGTCAGACTCGGGTCGCAATTTTTAGGACTTGTGACTTGATAGACAAATGTTCCAAAAAGACTTGACGTGACTTTGACCTGATGTTCTTGACCTGAGACTTAACTCGGACTTGAGCTAATTGACTTAAAATGTCTCGTTTTTGGATTAACGCTTTGTTGTATTTTTCAAATATCCAAAATATACCTGTATGACTGTAAATCGGCATACGCATGCGCTCACTTCGGCGCAATCTGGCAGAAAGAAGAAAAGGAAGACACAGAAAGATTTCCTGAATGTTTGGTTATATACCTTGTTTCCAAACAGTGTCCGTAACACGGCAGTAAAACGGCTCAAACATAACAGAAAAGTTGTTGTTTTTATTCACCCTCTTCCGGTTAAAGAGCCTCAGTTACCGCTGATGTTGTGTTGTTTTCCTTACGTAGCAGTCAAGTCTTTTCAAATCAATTGGTGAAATAAGCCATAATGTAACCTTTGACCAGAGTCAAGGGTCACACAAGTCCCCTGTGTTTATAGCTATAGTCTCGAGCGATGCCTGTTAAAATGAAGCTTTAAAATCATCAAAATTTTGAGAATTAAATCATAAATTGACGACAATAATGTTGTATACTTACAAGAAAAGGTCGTCATATTACAAGAGTAAAAAGGTAACGTTACGGGAATAAAAGTCGCAACGTCACTTGATAGGCCTTGCCTGAGACCGCTATGCAACGGAGAGCGTATGTGGAGGGGGCGTGGTATTAGAGAGTAGCGGTGAGATGATGCTAACCAAAGTTAGCCTGTTTATGCCTAACTGCTCTGTTTTGCTGTCCCGTTATAAATAAAAGCTTTTCTGAAGCCAGTGGGAAGTTCCCCTATCCCATTGAGGAACTATGCTCTAGTTTCCCTCGGACACGTATGACACAATGACACGTAAAATTACCACTTTTAATCTCATAATATTACGACTTTTTTCCATAAAATTAGGACTTTTCATCTCGTAAATGTACGACTTTAAATCTCGAAATCTTAAGTTATCAGGACATCTAATTTTATTATTTCGTTTATTTATTTTGTTGTTTTTGTTTTTGTTGAACTTCGCTCTATTTGGCCCTACAAGTTGTTTGTTGTCAAATATGAAATTTAAAAAAAGTCTAAAAGTTTATAACTCTTGTTTTTAAACTTTGAATCTGTAAAACTGGCCTAATTAAAACGTGTATGAATTGACACAACTTGCAGATGAAGAGCAGTGCCTCGACTTGACTTGATTGGCTCTCATAAAGATTGACACGGACTTGCTTCTGGTCGAAATTTTGGTGGAAACATTACAAAAGTAATGAAATTTACATTTCAAACCAAAGATTTTTGCAGATGTTTGGGACATATAAATTCTAACATCTTTGATAACATCATGCACCTTACACATGAGTCACACGAGACCTCGGTTCAGTGAGCAATCACGGGACTAATTAACTGCAGGCATTTTGCTTTTTCTTTGGCTTTTTTGGTGAAGGGGTGTGAATTAGAATTAGGTATACATTTATTATGGACATTATGGACGTGTAAAAGTTAAAATGTTATAATGTAAAAATGTACTTAAAACCTTGCATGGACATTTAAGCCTATGTCACAACCGGTCGTACGGGCTCCTGCGGGCGGTGACATGCTGATTTTCGAGGCTTAGACCGGCCGCAGAGATCTTTTGTCCTGTCAAACAAACTGTACGGGTGCTTTTTTAGGATGCAAGACAAACCTACGCACTCCACACATCTTTATGCGTCGTCAATGTGCTTTCTTTGGTATTTTTTGCTTGTGTCAGGTTTGGGCACGTCGTACTTGCGAACTGTTATGTGTAATTAATGCGGCCAACGCGCGTCCAGATATTTCATACATTCTCTATGCGTGTCGAAATCTTGCTCCTCTATGGTCAACCCTCCAAAAAAACAAAATGTTTCTGATGCTGAGTTTGACCCTGGGACAGATGATTTCTATCTGCATTCATTCAAATGTGATAATATGAGAATAGGAGACAACATTTGGTCTTTCTCACTATCCTTCAACCTCTCTTTCCTATTGTTTACCATCTCTCTATTTGCACTGTTTTGTTTACGTCTCATCTTGCACAAGTAAATGCCTCATGTGAGCAAAACACATGGCTGAGAACCTTGTAAATGTCCCTAAAGATGCTTTTGTGAGCATAGACCGTTGTACAGTACTTGGAGGAGTCAAGTCTGGATGCAAAAACATCTGTTTTTTGATGACGCACATTTTTTTATGTGCATTTGAGGTCCAGGGCGGACATGTTGCAAGGGAAACTGACAAAGGGAGTCATCTTTTTTGTCTCTTGTCCAGTACACACCCTTTAGGAAAGACCTTTAAACGTAATGAATTTGATGTAAAGCACGCCGCTGTGTTTGCATACACAAACACATGTGTGACTCAACTTGTCGTCAGCATGCCGTCAATCCTGCTAATGCCACATCTCCTTCATTTTGCCCTCGTGCCAAAAAGACGACTCCCAGTGCCTCGGATAAGCTCTGAGTCAGCAGCACTGTAGATTTGCTGCACATTTGCGGCCACAACATTAGGTACACATGCAAAATGTAATAAGATCCAATAGAAGAGCTTTAACAAAAAAGAATAGTGCTCAACTTGCTCAGACACTGACATACCCTCACCCAGTTGTAAATCCACACTGAGTGCTGGCTGTAGATTTATTTTGGAACAGTACTTGAGATCTAAATATAGGCCCAAAATGGTGTCTATCTTCAATATTGGTATGCAACTTTATTGATCACAATCTTTGCCATAGAAAGGATTGGTGAAAGTACAATTCACCAAGATGTACAACAGCTACACTCTAGTTCTGCTGTTTTTACACTGCACAGTATTGGGGCTGAAAACCAGACCGCATTGAACGCACCTGTCGGAACATGGAACAAGCCTTCAAACTAACAATCAACAGCAGAAGCAGGCGATAATAAAAACTGAATGTTTTAACTTTTATAATGATTAGTACAAGTGCAACACAGCAGCAACACAACCAATGTAGTAGTAGCAGTAAGGATCAAACTGCTCGATCGGCATTAATACCACTGATGAGTTCATTGTGAACAACAGTACGGTACAGTAAGTCATAACACGTTTACATTTCACACCAACCGTTGAGTAGTGCATTTTAAAGAGCATGCAGAGGTAGATAAAGTTGTTGGAGGCTGGTCACTAACGATACTTCAAATGCAGCTACTGTCATCTTGTGGAGTTGATTAAAAAAACATCAACTGTTAATGTAAATACGGTAATTAGAGACCTTGGCGGTTATTTGCTTTTGTAGCCCATGCACCCTATGGTTTGGTATCATTTACATATTATCTGATACTGGTGCCAATTCGGGCAGATGTGCAGACGCAAGGTAGACATCATTCCACCTGCCAGTTATTAGTGATAACTGCCACCGTGCATATAGAAATAAACACAGCGACTCGTAATAATCCACAACAAGAGAAAAACTGCAGTAAGTGTTGTGTTATGAAGTAATGGCACATGTGAATAGCGTGGGGCCACATAGCTAACCTGACTTGTCTTTTGGTGGCATATTTTTAGTCAGACGTCACGCCGCTCATTGAAGACAAAGAGGGGGAAAAAGAAGCAGATGCTCACTCGGGGGGAGGCGTCATCCCCGTGCTTCCTCTTTGATACGAGCAGCATATGGGACAAGCACGAGACAAACAAAAGACAAAAGAAAAGCAACAAAAGGTCCAAAGCAAAGGGATGGAGAATGCGGATTTGCCCTCGGAATTTGGAGCTGGAATAACGAGGGAAGGAGATTCGTGCATGAGGCAGGGTGCGGCGGGGATCCACTTGACTTAGTTTGCGCCCCTTTTGCGGCCTGTGTTTAATCACAGTCGCACTGTAGAAAGTCTCTGAGGCTTATCACTTTAATAACACCATATGTTTGTATTGGATGATTGGATATTTCAGCAAGCTGGGCAAAAGTCAAGAATCCCATTCCATGCGGTGACGACGCACATACTGCACACTTAATGCTTAATTAGACTGCTGGATTTGCGGTGGTGGTGCACAACTATAATGTACGCCACAGGACATTTTGGGGGATTTTGTGCATGCATTCCAATTAGTGGATGAAACCATGATGCGTGTTCAAGTTTGCTTCAAATTGAAGGACGTTTCTAATATTTTGGCTCATGCGTTTAGCAAAAACGGTAAGCAAAATATTGGAACAGGCTCTCATTATGATGAATCTAAACAACAATCCATCCATCCATTACCTATGCGGGTTTTTCTAACAACAATACAATAATAGTTTTTTTCTCATTAACAAAAAAGGTTTGTAAAAACTCGGATTTCTCCGGATCCAGGTGCTCACCTCACACACATTCCTAAAGCAGCTCTCGCCTTTGTCTGACGGCGGGTGTACTGCTCACCCGCTCGGCATCTGACGCAAAATCACACAGCTCCACGTTAAACAAGTTGGAAGTACTGGGTGAGGGGGCATAGCTATCCAACTCCAAATCCTTTGTTTTGATGCCAGGAGACATAGTGGTAGGGGTGGGGGAGTATGACGAACGACTCTGTCAAATCCGCTCCTGTGCCCGTTATCCACTGCCAGGCGATATTTGCTTCTCATAGTCTTCATTTTTGTGGTTAGGAAAGCCCAAGTTATCTCTCCCCTCACATGGCGAAACTCAATGCACGTCTTGTGTGATGCTTGTTGCATTGATTTGTGTTGCCGCTGTTTGTTATTGTAAGTTGGGATTGTTGTTAAAAAGTTTAAGTCGTTTTATTTTGTATTTATCTTCTTTGTTTTTTCTCACCCTGATTGTCTGTTTACATGTATTTTATTGGGAAAAAATTAAATAAACGTCTAGTGTGCACGGGCAAGTCCCTGTTTTTGTGACGGATTGCGGAAGTGACGTCAAGAGACGAGCAGTATTTGGGTAACTACTGCCGCCTAGAGGCTTGGCATGCTCGTACTTGCGCTTAAAACACATTTCAGCATTTTATGCCTTGTTCCCACGTAGCAGGGTATTTTTAAAACCGCATATTTCTCCCTCTCCGTTTATGAAAAACATGGTGTCAACTGAGGGCATCTGATGTAAATACAGGTCGGGTGTGTGACGTCACCGCTTACGCTGTCGCAGGAAAAAACTTGCATCCATACGCAAACGTATAACCAGAGTTTTCTCCAAATCTGGACTTTGGCGTGGAAAAAACATTGTTTTATGAGACACCCGCCTACGTGTGGACAGGGCAAGTGGATGCAGTTTTTTTGAAACATTTGAGGCAGTGTGGACAGAATTTTTTCCTACACGGAGAGGGGGAAAATATTTGGTTTTTGAAACATCTGCTACGCTTAGACAGGGCCAATACAAGCTTTTTTTCTGTGAAGAACCCAGAGAGGGTTATTTGGTTATTATTTATTTTATTCATTTATTTATTCATTTTCTATACCTCTTATCCTCATTAGGGTCGCAGGTATGCTGGAGCCTATCCCAGCTGACTTTGGGCGGAGGGCAGGGTACACCCTGGACTGGTCGCCAGTCAATGGCAGGGCACATATAGACAAACATTCACACTCACATTCATACCTATGGACAATTTAGAGTGACCAATTAACCTAACATGCATGTTTTTGGAATGTGGGAGGAAACCGGAGTACCCGGAGAAAACCCACACACGCACGGGGAGAACATGCAAACTCCACGCAGAGATGCTCAATGAGATTCAAACCCACAACCTACTGACTGTGAGGCCAACATGCTGCCCATTCAACCACCGTGCGGCCTTATTTATTTTATAAATAGTATTATTTATCTAATTTATTTTATTTATTTATTTAACCTTTTTCCTGTGAAAGGGTTAATAATATTGAGTTATGTGTGGCTTTCTGGAAAACAATACAGTAAATGTTTAATGTTGTTTTACTCAGGCAGCCCAGCCATCGTCACACTTTTTCTGTTACGAACTGACCCCAGCCGCCCATCAGAGAAGGGAAAAGTTATGTGGCCCTCACATGAAAAAGTTTGGGGACCCCTGATATAGCCAATTTTCAAGTGTACCTACGGCGGCTGAGTCGAGGTCACATGTGCGGCTATGCAAACCGGGAAGCAAACAAAACACAAAGATCAAGGCTTCACATCAAGGCAGCTGCAGTTAAATATCCCTCGGCTACACTTAATGGAAGTGACTGTAAATCCATTTTTGTTTTTTCAAGTGGCAAAAGAAGAAAGGCACTGCTGTCCTCACAGTCCCTTTCAACTTGCATACAAACACTGCAGGCGTTATGATATAGAATATGTATGACGTTGAAATATTATTCCTGTTGCTCAAGATGTTTTGTATTAATGTCCAATAATTGTCATGTGGTTATACATGACGCAAGCATACTGTACATGGAAAAAAGGTAGCATATCATACACGTATACATTACAAGCTACAGTAATGGTGGTTAGCTTTGCTGAAAAGAGGCACATTTTTATATACATTATTACTATTGAGAGAATGATGCCAGATGAGACTAAGTGAAGTCATATTTGTGTTTGGTGTCTAACAAGGATTCACAGCCTCTCTCCAGGGGCAATAACTATCTGCAAATGTGTCACTTTGACAATCAAAATACATCGGAGTGTATTTCAGACGGAACCGATCCCATTGAAATTATAGCAGCTAAGTAATTTAAAAGGCCTAAATCAAAGTCGCAACCTTATTGGACAACTTATTTGACAAACGTCACAATGAATTATCGTTGCGTCAACACGGCCGCCGTCTGACTGACATCAATCTTCCTGCGGGAGGCGGAACCGTATCTCTTCATCAAAGCTCGACTCGTCGGTGTCTTCAGATGTTGTCATGTGAGCGAGTGATGATCGCAGTTGTTTGGTTGGTTGTTTGCACGGGTAATTTAGTCAACTGGTTTAACTGCATCCACTTTTTTTGGTTTACTTTTTAATTATAGCAATTTTCCTCTGAAGACATTTAATATCCATACTGCATGTTTATTTTAGTAGTTTTACTTCACTTGTACTAGAAAGACCACCACAGTACGACTTCTGTCTGCTGGGAAAGGCACCGCTACCAAAGTTGACTTTAGGTGATATGTTGGGCGTAACACCGTGCACAGCCAATTTGGTAATTTGGTAGGCCGGGGTGCGGCATGATGGGTGTGGTGGCGCAGCAGGGGGTGGTGCCAACTGATTCAGCCTGGCGTAGTGACAATTTTGTGACAAACGGCTTCACCAGAGATGTGCTGAAAGCTCGCCGGCTCCAACCGGGTCTACTCTCGGCACAAGGTGAATCGCGGCCGGTCTAGTGGTAATTTGGCTGACTGGCGCACATGTCACCAAATCCCCACAGGCCGGTTTACACAATCACAACAACCACAAGTAACTGTCTGAATCAGCACATACATTTTGATCTACATTGACTGTCCCGTCTGCCTCTGTTGCTCCGTCTCCACCACCTCATCTGTCCCCGAATCGCCGTCCCGCTCATCCTCATCCTCCTCCTTATCGGTGGCCAGTGGATCTGATATGGATGTGGTTGTTTGTAAATAAATGGTTAATCAAACGTATTGACATCTTTGATCGTGTAACCGAGACTTGCAAAAATGAATTGGGTAATACAAGTTCATCTCACATGCAAACACAAGTGTGAAGGGCCAGACCACCTGCTTGGCAATGCGTCTTTTACGCACAATTGTTTCAGATTTCATCCCTGTTAAGCCTAGTTTTTGTTTATTCATATTACATATACATATTATATTACATATTCATATTACAAATATAGGTTACTAAATACGTGTGTCTTTATTAGTGGGGGAAAAATGCTTACCTTACCTGTAATACCAACCTTAACACCATCAAAACTGACAGCTGAGAGGGTGGAGGATGCAATGCCGAGCTCAGTGTCACAGTGGTTGAGGGGCCGCCCCCGGTGGACACCGTGTGCCTCGAGTGTTCTGATACTTTTTGTTTTGCCCTTCTTTTGACATCATTGAACCATTTTTTCCACGGGGCAAAGGTTCTCAGTATGTCAGGGCAAACCTGATTTTCAATACTCGTGACTCCTTCCAGGCCACTTCTGCATTATCAGCCTGTGGAGGTCTGCTCGCCAGACCATATATTTGGCCACTGCAAGCTTGGACCTCGCGGACCAAAACATCACTTTCCGTCTGGGAGAATTTTGGCCGTCTTCCACTGTCTTCATCCATATTCCACAAAACTTGCAAAAAGCTCATTTGATTGGTGAAGATTTGATCCGGCTGGTTTAAACCCAGTCACGCCTTTGCTCCTCCCTCTTTGCCACTTGCGCCGGTAGGAGGGAGGGAGGCATACTTACGCCGAGCTGCGCACGGCACAAAACTGCAAAAGGCCAATGGGCGTGCTTTAGGCGCTCCACGAAATTGGAGCCCCATATATTGTCATAGTCAAATAAAAAATCTTTGTTACATTTCATGTTTTTATATGAAAGAACAACCAAAAAAAGAGTAGCGATACGCGTAAAAAAAAATTAACAAAGATATCGTTAGTTTTGGTGCTGCAACACAATAGTGATGAAAAAATAAAAATGTCAAAGACAAATGAGATAAAACTAAACAACGATTAAAAACATGTTTTTATGTCATGTTTTAAACAAGTATCCCCAGTGGATGCTGCTCTAGATCCTTCTCTCAAACAACTGCCGCTTCAAAATGACTGGAAAAAAGGAGTAGACCCACCGATTAAGATGTTTCTCTGCTGAAGCTTTCTTTTAAAAAGCAGAGTTCTCGCTCCTTACAGAAACACAGTGGATTATGACTCGGTATGTGCGGGGAATGAAACCCGGGTCACCAGAGTTTAAGGCCGCACTGGCTACTACCACCCCCTCTAACCACAACACCCTCACTTTCCACCATGTTGGTTCTGGGCGAAAAACCACCGGCTGCTTCCTTCCCGGATAATCCTGCTCCTGCGGTGGGGGGGGGGAAACACCCCTGTCCCATAAATGCGTTTGCAAAGTTCATGTGTTTAAACGCTAAGTGCAAAGATAGAACATGAGAGGCATCTTAGAAGCAGAATACTCTGGGATCCAACGTCCAAAATTAAAGCAACTTTTCTCCAAATGTGTAGACTTACAGTTCAAAAAAGTGTATATTAGACTTACATTGTTGCCAGTATATTGTATTTCTGCACTTTGCATGTATCAAAATGCTATAGCCTATGTCAAAAATGCTAAGAAAAGACTTCTAAGCGTTGAGAGCAGATGTAAATAAGGAAAGCTGACAGAGAAAACACAGAGAAGACAAAGAAGTCTTTTCATCTAACTTGAACCTAAGCCTCAGTACAAACAGGGACTTGTATGAAAGCTCATCGGAGTTTTATTAGTGTTGCCTTTTTACCCACACGTGGTTTGCATTTGGGAGAGCAGGGTCAAGGGTCATCGTACGTCTTAATCAGCCGATAATATGTGTCAGCATGAACTCTCACCTACGTCGTCCTAGGCTCGCAGCTCGAGTGGCGGAGACTCGATCCCCGTGATCGCATTAGATAACCGCCTTATTCATATCCATAAAGATGTGCTCACGATAACCTTATTTCAAGCAGTCTCGTCTTGTTCCAACTAAAAACACATTAAATTAGAAATGCATGCGTGTAGATAACCATGATGTATCCCACCAGATATGTTGGAGATTTACCAATACTGTACATTCCTACACCAATTAGTAAATGACCCTAGCATCAACCCTCATCCCTGTCAGGCGCTCTCGCTTTGACTTGGGTTTCCTGGGTTCATTGGCAAGGCAAGTTCAGCACCCCACAAAACAAGTCCTATTGCCTTATTCCTAGATATTAAGGCGACTGGATGGCTTTTCAGTGACAGCTAGTGCTTCATGGGAAAAAACACAAGTTTTGTCCAAGGTTTGTATTTCGTCAACATGCATTACCATACATTCTGGACTATACTCATCCCTCTTTTAACTATATTTTTTTTAGTTAGTGTGTAGAAAACTGTAGAAAACAGACACTTTTAGTCTTCCAGACTACAAACATGATCTGGAAAAAGACATAGATCCGGACACAAACTTTTTTTTTTGACATAATAAATGACTACTTCACGGAGGAACTAAACAACAATAATCTAAACACAGGTAATAAATTGTCTATTATCCACATAAACAGCAGAAGTATGTACGCAAATCACAACAACATCAGGCAATTCTTGGAAGAATTCAAAGAGCCCTTCAAAGTAATTGCAATCTCAGAAACTTGGATGAATGCGGACAAGGATATGGACCTTGAACTGGAAGGTTATGACATGAACTGCATCAACAGGAACAACAAAAGTGGCGGAGGAGTGGCTGTGTATGTGGACAAACATCTGAACTAGAAAATGGTAAAGAGCATGTAATTTGTTAGAATGCATAACAATTGATCTGTTCAGAAAAAGACATTATAATAAGTTGTCTGTATAGAACAATTGTTACAATTGTGTATATTCAACTCATTACTATTAATATTTATTATTATATATGGATTGTCATCCATCCGGACTGCAACATAAGTTATTTACTATGATAAGGACATTGACTACTATTCAACACACTGTCACATTACCTTACAAACAAACAAACTTACTAACTGCAGGAAGTCTACAAATGTATTGAAATAGGGGAAAACCTACGGGGTAGGATTTAATAAGATTTGCCTCTTCCTACTCCTTTTGGACATGTGGAACTGTCCATTGTATTAAGTGATGTATTCCAATGTCATCTATATGCATGTTCAAATCAAACTAAACCATTACTAAACCATATTTGGTCCTAAATGCTGATACTATGTGAGAATGTATAAAGGCAAGATTTGACGACCTTCTTGAGTGCTACTGTGTATATTTTTGTGAGGTGCACCTCTCTGGAAACACTAAGTCCAGTGGTGGCGATTTGTGGCTTTGCATTCATTTAGTGATTTTAATTTGATGTTGATCATAGTTTTACCCAATACATCCTTCTAGGAAGGTGTGTCCGTAGGAGGAGAGAGAAGCGGAATGCCTTGAACTAAGAGGAAGACCAAAGAGGAGGTTTATGGAAGCAGTGAAAGATGGCATGATGGTAGTTGGCGCAAGAGAAGAGGATACAGTAGACAGGGTTAGATGGAGGCAATTGAGTCTCCAAAACTCAGCCGAGAGGCGCCTGGTATCAGGAAATAGACTTGTACTCTTGTGTGCCAATGTACCATTGTATGAATGACGCTAAAAAAAATACTGGCAATGCTTCAGTACCTTCTCGCTTTTCACTGGCAAGATGATGACGACGTGGTTTGTGACAGTTGCAATCACAGCGACAGTAGACACACGTGGTCGTCTTGCACGATCCATCTAAATTTACCAAACTCCCCGCTTCTTTCTCCATTTCTGGTTATTATTTGTTCCTGCTTGTGGCGCCACACAGCCTCCTTCCTCAGAACTACGGTGCGAAGAGGACGTGTGTACGATAAAAATAACCACATAGATTAAAAAAAACACATGTATAGTCAGATTTAAGCTCATATTACCCAATATAGTAGACATAATTTAAGTAAATAATTCACTTAGGACATAAATAAGACTCATGCTGGTGTGTGTTGCTACAATATTCCCTAGAGTGGCTTGCGGACAGGAAGTGGCGTTGAGGGTTGAGAGTTTTCTTTGGTTACAGCCACAACAGTAGCCTGTGTTTTTATTACAGATTTTCATAAGGAATTATTGTGCTTGTTGTGAGATCATTCAAACATGCAAAAAAAGCCTGCCGATCAAGGATGGTGCTTGTGTGTCTCACCGAACATTACAGTAACATTACTGGCACCTAGTGACCAGTGTACAATATTACATATCACAAGTTGAATGCATCTTCCTAGTGCCTTACACTTTTATTTTACTTTATTTAGCTATTTTTATCATTAAAAATTCTTCATTTAGGCAAAAATCACAACATTTTCTTTGACTAATAATAGGCGGTATTCAACCTCAAAACAGCATGGTTTTATTAATAATTTTTTTTTAAACCATGTGAAGCCGTGAAATTTGTACTTTGATGTAGCGAGAAATGTTATACAGTATCTTCTAGGGATATTCAATGATATCGGCCAATATTGACATAAAACGAAATACTGTACTGGAAAACTGCCATGCAGCCCATTTTAACAACGGAAAAGATCACATGTTGCCCTCGTTATACCGTAGCTCCCCCACTGCTGGCAGGACTCATGCAGCCCCAGATCAAGATGCTACCGCTGCCATGCTTGAGATACATTTAGACAATAATACTGTTTTACAAGCTGTATGCTGACTAATGTAAAGAATATGCAAGGGACTTTTGTGAGATAGCGCATGCAGTATTTAAAAGGTGAAATGTAGAGTTCATGTACAATAGACAGGGATGACATAATAGCAGTGGTTTGTGAGATGTTTTAATCAAATATTTAGGAGATGTGGTTCCAAATTCTGTTTTAAACGAGCAAAAATTTGCTCCTAATAAAGTGTGACCTCCATACAAAAAATCTCTAGACAAACCACTATAAATCCAATGTATCCCGGTGGGATACAATAAACTTTCTCAGCTGTAAAAGAAAATAGACAACCCCACGGATACACTTGTGAGGCCCAAGCAAACGTGACACCCTCGGGAGGGAGACGTCCAACAGAATCGCAGTCCCCATACCACCCCGAGGATGTGTGTGTGTTCAGTAAATGTGATTAAGGGTCAATCGCGGAGGAACATTTTGACACATGTCTTGTATTTGGAGGAAGATATCGGTGATATTCGATCTACTGCCGGTGCTAAAAAGTCCAGATGGTACCTCTGGGTTTCTGGCCAACCTTAACATGTGATTGTTCTGTCATATATGTATAAGTGGAGTTTCCATTGTTTTTGTTTTTGTGTAATTTTGTTTTTAACTATCACGCTGGTGCCGTGTTGAAAGGCTTTGGGAAGCATTCCACGCTGTCACGCATTTGTGGTGAGAATGAGCACAATTACAAGAGTGACGTGACCTCGCGTCGCCTCATTGCGTATGTTCTGCGGAGGTTTCCTACGTCAGCGAGGCAGCTCTGGAACCACTAATGCAAAATCTTTGTTTTGGTAAACACTCCTCTAGAAACCACTGCGACCAGAATGCAACTCTCCGCGGCAACTGCCAAAATTAATACGCGGTTAACGACACGCTTTGGCCTGCCGCCCCGCTGCTATTGATCCAATGTGGATTCTTCCAGTCCACTTTATTGCCCTAATGTGAAACATCCATCACTGAGGATTTCTGCTGTCCAACTCAGCTGAAAATGCAGGATTTCCCCTTCAACAGCCACAAGGAACTGCATATTTGAGATCAACAGATTTGCATTGAACTGGTATGCTTGTGCAAAGAAGACTGGGTGCAAATTGGGTTAAAAGTCATGGGTACAAGGAAAACAAGCATGAAACCGGGCCAGTCAAATAGTCACGAATCAGCCAAACTGCCTGAAAGTGTTGCCAAAAGCAGTTTATGTGTCACACTACACATGGCATACAGGACGAAGGATATTCCTGCTTTATTGAATGTCAGCAAAAACATCTGGAGGAGATTTCAAGAGAATAGTGGCGTGATCTTGACAGTCATCAGCTTGGTGACGGGGGCAAACCCCTAAAAACTAATTAAGAGTCGGGATGCTGTCACCGGCTTTCAGATTACGTGTTGATCCAACCACCGCTTTGCATCTTTCTGTCTGTCAAGACCGTCCCTGGGATGAGCGCCAGGAGTGTTGCAAACCCTTGCGGTTGTTTCCAGGCTCCAAAAAATGCCGCAATTCCTCATGATAAGCTTTGATAAGCAGCTGGTTCGGATGAGAGGCACACTTTTTTGGAGTACGTGGTCACTGTTTAGACCAAAACCACTTGAAAAACAGTAAAACAGATTCTCTACCCCACTTATGAGCGGTTGTTTGGTAGCAATTTACAAAAAAGGTCCATGCCTTATTTTGAATTAGCTCGTTAACAAATTCTTCAAAAAATGTGTTCATAATGAATAAATTATATTGCTATACAATATATATGGTGGCAGTGTGGTAGTGGCTTGAACTTTCAAAATACCTATATATATCTACACCTATATATATACCTATATATATACCTATATACCTCATTTTTTTCAATATCAATATGTGATGACAAGAAATGCTCTGACTTGCTTGGGGAGAAGTCGTTTGACAACATATATTGGTTTGCGTGTAAAAATCTCCAAATGTCTCCAAAAGCCCATCTTTTTTTTCCAACTTTTAGTCATTTAGTTAAAATTCCGAAAAGCAAGGATTTGGGGTGGGACTGGATGGCTTTATGGGGGGTGCAGCAGCTTGAACAAAAAGAAACGAAGCATCTTCGGCAAACTTGCCATGTTTAATGACAAAATTAATTGAGTTTTAGTTTCTATGGTGGGAAAGTAAACAGTTTGGGGTAAGCAGAAAACTCCATTGTGTGCCCCAGAAAATCTTTTTTTCGGGAATAGGGGGTACTTGACCCTTATTGTGAAGTAGTACTGTTTTCAATGCCAATAAATTGTAATGTTAAAAGTAAGTTCTGTCATGAAACTCCCAGCATATAATTACATGGAAGGGGGAATAAATTCCTTGTCCATTCAAATGCACAGAAGAATGCAAAAATGCATTCATGCATCCAAAAATAACTTCCAACCGAGCATTATTATCTTTCAAAAGGCAGAATCTTGCATTGGATCCTAATAGGGTGAGTGTGCCTCTGTGAGTGTGAGTATATTTAGTGAATTTTTGTGACTGCTTCTCGGTCAATTCTCCAACTGGCAACCACATCCCATCCAGTCACACCGCCCTGCTGACCATCTAGTCACCTTTCTCTGACGAGCTGCTCTCCCTTTCACCCTTCCCCCTGCTTAAACCCAAATCTAATTCAATAATAACTTTGTGTTGGAAATAGTGAGCAGCACAATGTGAATCTGTCCAGAGAGTACACTACAAATATAAACAACACATAGTAGCCAAAGAAAGCCACGCTCACATTGTTTGAATTAGTGTAATTGCGGCTTTTGGCCTCCAATCTTTGGCCCCACACACACACACGCACACACACACACACACACACACACAGGCTGACATAAATACACTAACCTAAACTTAACAGCAATAGCACGTCACCACCAAATGTAACGACTTAACATCATGGAGAGTGCCCACAATGTATCCCAGTCCTTGCATTGTGTCACCATCATCAAATCCATCCCTGTGAGATATAAATACCTGAACACACACACTGACATGTTTAAAGAAATCATTAAAATCCAGCTGCCTCTCACCCGCCATTGCCAAAGGATGCTGATGATGAAGCTGCACTGGACACCGTTGGTCCCATGATGACATCACGGGCTGATGTCATGCTGTCGGGCGTGGTGACTTGACAAGCAGCTGAGAAGGGGAATGTTTTTTAATTGTGCGTGTGCGTGCACATGTTAGGGCAGGGCGTAAGTATGCAAGAGTCCTCCTGAGGTTTTCTGCAGTCAGTCAGATATTTTGGATGGACATTCGCTGTTATGTTTGGGAGGAAAAGATTGCGGAAGCAAGAGGGAAAATTGGATGGGGGAAAAGTGTTGCGATGCTTACAGCTCCATCTGCCACAATGCCAGCAAGAATAGCTACAGTACAGAATTCTGTAAACCATGTGGAATTTCTTGTTGATTGAAATGGAGGGCAATACTAGGCTGCAACCAGCAATTCATTCACCTGTGTGTCAACATTTACGGGCAACAATATTCTGCTCAGTAAGACACATGTAGACACTTGACATAGGAGTTTCATTGAAAATAATATTTAACACTTCATTTTCTTTGTTGTGACAAAGGAAATACAATAATACTAACACAGCAAGGATGACTGTTCCCGCCATACAGTGTTATGTCAAGGCTAAGGAAGTGTGCTCACTCAAAACGTTACTAAGTGGAGCTACAGTCGTCCCTCGAACCATGAACCATGGTGCAAACATTGGTCCCTTGTGGGTTTTTTCAAAATGTAATTAATTAATGATCATTGTTTTGAGGTTGAATATGGCTTATTAGAAAAAAAAGCACATTTAAGCAAATTGTGTTTATTTTTAGCCTAAGTTAAGCATTTTAAAGCATAACAATGTTTAAATGACCTAACTAAATGAACTAAAATACAAATACAAGGCAGAAGAAAACTTGAAGACACACACAATTACTGTCACACTAGGTGACGGTAATTGTTCGATGTGACACCAGACGTAATCTCCAGAAGAGGCAATTATTGCAGGCGGTTTTAAACAGGCACAGTATTATTAACATAATAATCATAAAATAACACAGGCTCCTGTGCTAAGACCCATGACAAGCAAAAACTCAACTCTGAACCTCTGACCTCACTTCCTGTCTTCCACACATCTGTCCACCTGGGAAAACATTTACTGATACACACAAACAGCAGGTGTTTTTATTACATCTTAAATGGCTTATTTATTCTTATCATGTCTACTATATTGGATAATATGAGTGTAAAGTTATTGACAGTAGTGGGCATTACAATACATTAATGCGACAATAGCCACCGCAGGAAGTACTTTGTTTAAAAAAAAAACAAGAAACTGCTAAGGTATGAGTCTGTTATCTTAATGATGTTTAATATGTCTTACCTTCTCGTCTAGTTTAGTTAGGTTCCAACGGTTTCAAGTTCCAAGGTAAGAGTCTCGGAGTCATACTGAACATTAATAGTATTTCACGCTCAGCCTTCTTCCCACTTTGCAACCTCTCCCGACTCCAACCCTCCTCTCTCCCCAAACTCTAGAGAAATTACATTAATGCTTACGTTACCTCTCGCATTGATCAGGTCTTCCACTGAAACTCACTTGTCAACTTCCGCTGACACAAAACTGCGCTGCCAGAATGATTACCAGCACTAAATATTCTGAGCACATCAAACCCGTTCTCTCTAACCTCCATAACCTGGCGCCCCCATACTTGCAGGACTTGGTCTCCCCCCACATCCCATCCCGCTCAGTTCGTTCATCATCCGCTGCGCTGCTCGTCACTCCTCGTTTCAAGATGACTGCTTTCAGTGCTCGGCCTTTCAGCTGCTCAGCACCCAGACTTTGAAACGCTCTTCCACTACACATCTGTCTACTGGACTCTGTAGACATTTTTAAATCACAACTTAAGACTCACTGGTTTAAAGCTGTTTATTCCTCTTGACCAAGGATTTTTTGTATTGATTTTTTGGCTGTTTTTTATTTGTTGTATTATTATTATTTTATTATGATTCTTTTATTGGATGCTCTATTGTGATTTTTTTTATTGCAGGTACGTTTTTGAAAGGCGCAAACACATCAAATGTATTATTATTATTATGTCTCTAATAGTGTTAAACAGCATTCACACAGTACACGGGTGTCCTATTCCATACTACTCAAATATAAATGTAGTAATCATTTATAATAATGAAAGTAGGGCTGTCAAATTATTACTTTTTATAATCAGACTAATCCTAGTTTTCAAATGAATTAGGTATGAACGTGAGTTTAAATGCTTGTTTGTCTATGTTTGCCCTGCGAGTGGCTGGCGACCAGTCCAGCGTGTATCCCCATCTCTTAAAGTCAGCTGGGATAGGCTCCAGCATACCCCCGCAACCCTAGTGAGGCTGAGCGGCACAGAAAATGGATAGCATTTGCTATGACTATGAATGAAATGTACCAATCTTGACTGTATTTTATTGACAGAAAGTTAAATGACAAGATCTGATTATATATATATGTTTATGTAGTAACAGCAGTGGTGAGGTTCATGGCGAGTGGCACTTACTACTTTGGAAGTTTTTTTTATGTTAATACAGGTTGCTCATTAAGAGGATAACCAAAAATGGGGACAATATTTCCCTTTGGTTAAAACAAAGTTATCAAAATGTTTTCAGACATTTCCACCCAATTATTATTATTGTTTTTTGCATTCTTACCTTTTTGTTTGTATTTTAAGTACTTGGTAGGAAAAGTTTTGATACTTTGTTGTAAAAGTTTGATCCCCTTCTGTTGAGTTTAGGTATACAATCCTCCTCCTTGGCAGAGCGCAAATAAATCTTATCAATGCATTTGACTTGATTGATAAGACAAAAAAAAAAACGTTGGCTTTTCCTCTGTGGAAGGACTTCAGTGATAACCACGCCCCTAGCCCTTCAGGATGCGGTGGTGCAAGTGCCTCCCTTAGGACATTTTGATGTATAGACAGGCTGTAGAAAGTCATGGCGCAAAGTAAAATGTATCTGCAGCATCGCATTATTGACGACATGCCGACAAAAACAAACTGGCAGGTGCCGTGAACCAACTGACTGTGCCCTCAGATGGTAGGCGGGGCTTGCACACTAACCTGAGGAGCCACACTCTAGGTGGCCCAATAGAAAGTTGCGTGCTGTTGTATTTCATAGCGTTTAAATGGCTCCCAACTATTGCTGAAGTACTGCAAATTGAAGCACTACACAATTACCACCACAAATTGTGACACACACGTTCAAAGTCTACCTCTCATGCGTTGCGGCATGTAGGTCACTGGAAACATTAGCGCCACTTCCAGCTGGCGAATCAGCAAAAAGGAAATACTGTACAGGGACGGCGGTTCGATGATGAGCTGGATATAGAACTTGCAAACTTGTTTTTCCCTCCCCAGCTGTCCAGGTGCAAGATCGTGGACTTTGGTTGGCCTCCTTGTTGCAGTAAATTGCAGCATAAACCTCCCACGCAGTCCACCAGCGATATGAGCGTATCAGGAAGGAATTGTGGCTGTGCAAAAATGAGATGTTGTCAAAGACAAGAGACACACTTGCAGAAAATGATGCATGTGATATAGAAGAGGTAAACCTGGTGGACATTTGAAGTCACAAGAGATGAATGGGAAACCGTTTTCTTGTTCAGCAGGTTGCTGATGAGACATCAGTGGGTGAAGTAGGTCACTCGAAGAATGAGATTACCGTTTATATGGCCACACGTTCTACGGAGAATGTATGGAGTGACATTGAGGCAAAAGTACTTCATCCTGAAATGAACTCAAGTAATAAGCTGGAAGCCCGTTGAAAGATTGACAGCAGTATGGCATTGATATTACAGTCACAAAAGGGCCGTAATGTTTGCTTACAACTAGGAAGAGTCCATAAACTACACTAGAAAAGGCCGTGGGAAGAAAAGAACAAGATCCAAAGGTGCCTTCTCTGCTAACAGGTTCAGCTGCGGAGGACTGCGCGTTACATAATTTGGTTTTCTTTTCCCCCTGCAATGACGCAATTTCAAACATAGCCCCCGCAAACCCCAGAGGTTAACTTTATAGACGTATAATTTACTTTTATAAGCCCAGCTTTAGGAGCTGAGCGTCAACGAAAGAAAAATAACCGCCAATATTGGCGCGCAGCGCTAGAACAACGCTGCTCGGCGGAATGATAAAAGCTTAAAGGAGAGAGTCTCGCCAATGTGCGTCTGTGCAGATTAAGACTCGTGTGTTTTCTGAAATCTGATGTACGCTCAGCAGAGCAAGTGATGCGTTACAGTCAGCTGACCTGTTTGCTGATACAGTGCAGACTGTATGTGTTTGGATGGTGATGCTGTTGTTTTTGACTGCTCTCCACCACTTGGACTTGACGACTGAGAGGAAATGCAGATTTTGGTTTATGGGGTGGGAACTGGCTACGGAGAATGAAGGGGTTGTAAAGTAATGTCAAAATATATGTTAAAAACACCACGTGTACAGTAATGTACAGTTGACTTGAGTGGTGATCTTTAGTCAAGGCTTACATATATATATACAAGTACTATCGTCCCTGTTGCCCCGCGGTGCGATTATCACTCCCTTACTATATCACGGTTTTCCTGATATTTTTTATTTATTAATAATGCTGTTTTGTGGTAGGCTATAGTGTATTATCAGTCAAAACATACTGAAATGCAGGTGATATGTAGTATTCTGTTCACTAGGCGGCAATAATAACACAAAACATTGAGACATTACCTTACATTAAACTTACATTACCTTACATTAACACTGTATGAAGTCTGTATGAATTCAGTCCGACATGATAACGTGAAAAAAAAAAAGTCTCCTCCCTTTTTGTGTGGAAGTGGTAAGTTTTTAACTCTTAAGATTGGAAGAAACAAATGTAGCTAACTAGTTAGATTGCTACCTTCAGCATAAGAGTTGCGCAATGTGTAATGTGTAAACAATGCATAATAAGCGTGTAAATGTGACCATAGGAGTGTTATTTATGTCTNTAGTTGAATTACAGTGTAACATAAGATAATCAGCGTAATGCAACATAGCATAACCCACCACAACAAATCGTAGTTTTTTTGTTTTTTATATTGTAATTCACACAGAAATGATAATCCTACATTTTTTGTCATTTTGTACAACCTATTGTTGTGTTTCCACGTGCTCTGACCAGCAAAAATTCCTGGATCCAGCCAGTGATCCGGATCACCCCCAAAATTGTATCCGTTCTTCCATATTCCATTTTCAACAATTACTGAAAATTTCACCCAAATCCATTCTGACCTTTTTAAGTTATTTTGTTATTTTAACTCCAAACTCCTGGTAGTGCGTCCAGCCTTCCAGCATGCGTTGTGGAACTTGTTTTGCTAAAGATACGTGTTTGGAGTTAACATAGTTGTTGTTTTTTATCCTCCACTAGTAGTAGTAGTTACCCTGTGTATATGTTATCTGGCTGTTGCTGTGTGATTGCGACAGTGTAATTTATTCTATGACATAGTCACTATTATGTTGAATAATGACTTATAATAAGAATGTCACTTGGTTGAAAGGTGCTTCCAACTAAATACTTGATGTGGCCAAGTCTCACCCAGGTCCCGAGTTGAGTTATGTTAGAGACTGCTGGTAGATAGTAATCATGACACTCCATGCAGGTGTTTTTTTGGCATAATCCTCAGGTGTTTGAGAGAATAGTTCTTCCGGAGTTGCTGCCAAAGTGTGGTTGCTATGGGAATAATGTATGCTTACCAAAGTAGAAACTTGCAACCCAGTAAATGACATAATAAGAGCCAGTATTCTGTTATTGTTAGTTCCTTTTTATGACACTATTCAACACTAGTTCCAGTTTTCAGTGTGTATAGCAAGTGGCTAGTGAGCTCAGGGAAATGTCTACAAAAACATCTGAAAGTCAAAAATCCAAGTGATGTAAGGACTACCCAAACATCATTTTCATACTAAGGAGGCAGGGCTGGCAGGGGGCTCTGGGGGTTGGTTGTAACCGTGTGTCTCCATCAAACTGCCAATGACGGGCTCTTATACAGGCAGGCGTGGCAGTGTGGGTTGCTGACGCTGATACTGTGCCAGACGCTAATTAATTCACATCCTTTGCCAGCCTCGTGTCAACCCTTTGGCAGAGACCCCACATCCCACTGTGGGTGGATGGATTGTATGCCATATGGCTGTCCACTGCCGCTATTGCGTCCAGAAGAAGGAAAGAGTGGGTCAGGAAACGTAGCATTCAGACACTGATGAAAAACGATGCGTTCTGCATGTACATCCATCCAATTTATTTTCTATGCCACTTGTCCTCAATAGGGTTGTGGGGGTATGCTGGAGCCTATCCCAGCTGACTTTGAGCGAGGGGTGGGCTACACCCTGGACTGATCCCCAGCCAATAATTCACATTCACACCTATGGACAATTTAGACTGATCTGCATGTACAATATATGGTAAAGTGTAGCTCTCATGGCCTAGACATGCTTTCAAGTCACCTGCTAGTTGATAGAAGGTGCACAAGAAGACAGGACACGGAGGCAAGTCCTGGCAACAGATAAGTAGGATTAGCTAACAACTGGAATAAAACCTTGTTTTTCTGAGTCAACAATTGTCTTCCGTTGGACCCGCACAAGGAACTCCACTGTTGTTGCATAGTGCCAGAATCGCAAGTTTCTTATTATAATCCGAGGCAGGTCTACATCTTTTTGTTGACCATGGCAAGCCTGTCCATGGCGACTTAATCCAATCCCTAAAGGGAATCCTTTAAAAACTGAGCTACTACCTCCCCAATACTTTTCATCAGTCGGCTATTCCTGGGGCCACAATTGCACAAGTCCTAACCCGTTTTGGAATCAATACTGCGACAGTTGACTAGACTTTCTGTCTCGAACCTGGTGGAAGAATAGAACATGAGGTGAGGAAGATTCTATAAATAGAATGGAAGGTGGATTGGTTTAAAACCCCATAAAAACACTGTCCTCAGACAACACCTGCTAATGAACCAAGCGGTGAACAAGAGGGCTTATGATACTGATGATGAAGAATTCACTGGATTTCACCTGCTCGTTGTTGCCTGGCGGGCCGCGCTGAGTTTGGCTGTATTGTAAATCACCCCATAACCTCAATATATGTCACGGTTTAAAATCAAACAATAAACTACTGTGATGTCTTTTATTCTGTATGCTGTGATTTGAAATACTGTATACGACTTTTTAAAGTTTACCAGACACATTAGGTGAATTTGCACATAGTACTGAATTGGTATTGACCCGTACCAGCCTGGATTTGATTCAGTATTGAATCAGAAATCAAATCAATGATATCGCACATCACAAGAGCACATACCACAGCAGTCTGTACTTCCGTAAACGCACGGAAATGCGAGTGTGATGCTTTTGCTGATGCACGTCACTACACAGACGCTTTGCGTTCACATCACAAGTCGCATTTGTTTGGTAATGTGAACGACCACATTAAAAATCGGATTTTAAACCAAAAATGCGAATTGGAAATCATGCAGTGTGAATGTAGCCTATATTGGCATTTTTCATTAGGTTACCTTGTCGCTCATGAACAATGACAATACAGAGAGGGCTACTAGAACTGCAATGAATTGATGCTTAACAGCGCTTTTATTGCAAATGTTCAGAATCAGATTTATTGGCCAAGTATGCTTACACAAACAAGGAATTTGACTCCAAATTCGGGAGAGAAGGGTTAAGAATAGGAACAGGAAGACAGAAACGGTTACAGTACTTTTAAGGGTACTATATAAGGGTCATTTAGTGGTCAAATCGGTTTTGTGGTGTCATTTGGTGGAAACGGGCCAAAAATGGCTCTTTTGATGCTAAAGGTCGCCAACCCCTGGTGAAAGCCAACTGCTCCTGAACCGCTTCACACTACATGGTGAACATACTGTATGTCTACTACATTGCATGTGCTACTATTTTGCTGGCAAATACACCACATGATGGCGCTGTTCTTAAAGCCCAACGTTTAACCCTCATAATTTGGACTGACTTGAAATTTCTCACACATCTCATGTGCTTTCCAAAACTCCCAATGTAACTTTTGGGGGTAATTTAGACACACAACCATGAAATCTGGTACACATATCTAAGAGACTGACAAGCACATGTGGCACTTTTGAGCAAGATTAGTAGAAAAGCTGGTAAGCCACCAAGCAAAACGTCTTTGTAGGGCCATTATTAGAAATTAATTGCCCATAGGTCATTTAATGACTTTAACATTTTGAGGACATCTGTATTATATACTTAATACATGATCTTTCAAAGCGTTTGGAGCACAACCCATAGGGGGCACCACAGATGGAATTTACAGGCTGAAATAAAAGCAAGTGTAGGGTTCTTATCCAACACTCCCTTCCCCTTCTGCTTTCCTTCCTGCAAATTCAGATCTGAGTTCAGGCCTGTCAATATCCCCCACCCCCCGGGGGAGGCCAGCAGATTTGCTCTGTCCTCTGCGCTTCCTCAGTGGCCTCGCCAAACGTTACTGTTACATAACGGCAGGTTGAAGACACGGTGCCCTGAGGTCACCCGTCCCAGTAAGCAACGTCAGTGTTCAGCCGACTCCGGCCGTCTCCTCCCTTCCTGAGTGCATCCTGTGATATGGAGTGAAAGTACGTTTTGGTTGACATGAGTGGACTGTCCAGAACCTGGACCGGTTAACACAAAAGTCATGAGACTTGATTGAACTTTTCCTTTCTACATTTGAGCTCTCATTTCTGGGTTCAGATGAGAAAATACAACATAGTCATCTTTTTTCCACAAAAGCTGCCTCTATCCCGCACCGCTTCCCCCTGTTGGAATGGTGCCGGCAATTACCCAGGACATAAACTGTATCTTTGTGCTTATCAATCATCAGTGAACCCACAGCAGGAAATGTTCGTATAATGAGCACACTGGGCCGGTACACCACGTAGCACTGTGCCAGTCAATTAGCCTGCAATAATTACATGTCTGTGTGTATTTTAGAAGTGGACCTTTGCATGCCGGGACAGAAGGTCGCTTTAAAGAGTTCCTAAGGTGTATTTCTTTTTTTGTTTCCGTGGTTTTACGAGCTTATCTGATTAGCCTGGCCTCAGCGCTACCATTATGAGCTCCTGACTAACTGACAGTTTTTGTGTTGTTGCAAAAACAGGACGATAAACATCTAATTGGCTCCGTCAGTGACAAACACTTGTTTCTTAATGCCCCGAGTCATCAATCCTGACAAAAATAGAGCCTGAAACTGCAGTTAGGCCCAACATTACATATTCATACCTTGGTCAAAGTCTAATCTTTAAAGTCCATTTTTATTCGGTGTTTGGATATTTTGACACAAGCGAAAGAATGCAAAAGGTTGTGTTGAGAGATTAATTATTTTATGGGTGGACCATTTATATTTACTGCTGATAAGAAAACTGTTTTTTTTTTTTTTTTTTTTTCACTCTTAGTTTTTTTTTAATGTAAACTATTTTTTTAAATGCCACTTAATAAAAAAAAATGTAAACAAAATTATTAGAACAACTGACAGAAAATATTGACCTTTTTTGCCTCCAAAACATTATTTAATTTCATAATGGTGATGAAAAATGCAGATGGTTTCTCTGACTAGAGTTAGGTCAGTCCTATTGTTTTTATCCACTTTTAACTTTAATAGTCGATATGTCCATCATATCAAGAACAGCAAGAACAGCAGCACATCTGCCTGGCATGGTGTCAATACATTTCCTGAGTCTTCAACACTAATGTTATCCCATGCCTTCTGCAACTCAAGCCAAAGGCCTTCTTTTGAATGTACAACAGCATTTTTTTTTCAAACTTGCCCCAATTTTGCTGGATGGGGTTGAGGAAGGAGCATCATTTTATGACTTTGACAGTGGAATTGGCCTAGCTTGTTTTTTGCAAGGAAAATTATCTAAATGTCCTTATGTTAGTTTCAATATGACTCTAGAGCATGATGATGAGTATTTTAATGGCCAATTCAACAACGAAAAAACCCAACTGAAACCTCTTATATATACACTGCTCAAAAGAATTAGAGGAACACTTTTTAATCAGAGTATAGTAACCCATCAGTCAAAATTCTGGGATATTGATGTGGTCAGCTAGGTAGCAGAGGGGGTTGTTAAGCAGTTTCAGCTGCTATGTTGTTAATGAAATCAACAACAGGTGCATCAGAGGGGATCCAATGAGACCCCAAAACAGGAATGGTTTTCCAGGTTGAGGTCACTGACTCCTCACCTTTTTTGGCTGATGTTTTACTGACTGACTTTCTACTTTTGTAGTTTTTCTTTTGGCTTAGATCAACATCTCTGTTGATAGCATGGTGCGCTACCTGGACGCTATAGAGGTTGCACAAGTAGTCCAACTCCTCCAGGATGGCACATCAACATGTACCATCGCAAGAAGGTTTGCTGTGTCTCCCAGCACAGACTCAAGCGCATGGAGGAGATTCCAGGAGACAGGTAAGTACTCCAGGAAAGCTGGACAGGGCCATAGAAGGTCTATAAACCCTCAGCAGGATCGATATCTGCTCCTTTGGATGAAAAGTATGAACACTGCCAGAGCCCTACAAAATGACCTCCAGCAGGTCACTGGTGTGAATGTTTCTGACCAAACAATCACAAACAGCCTCAATGAAGGTGGCCTTAGGGCCTGACGTCCTGTAGTGGGCCCTGTGTTCACTGCCCAGCACCGTAGAGCTCGATTGGCATTTTCCATAGACCACCCGAATTGGCAACTATGCCACTGGCGCCCTGTGCTCTTCACCGATGAGAGCAAGTTCAACCTGAGCACATGCGACAGACATGAAATGGTCTGGAAATGCCGTGGAGAACGTTATGCTGCCTGCAACATCATACAGCGTGACCGGTTTAGTGGTAGGTCAGTGATGGTCTGGGGAGGCATATCCCTGAAAGGACACACAGACCTCTACAGGTTAGATAACGGCACCCTGACTGCTATTAGGTATCGGGATAAAATCCTTGGACCCATTGTCAGAACCTACACTGGTGCAGTGGGACTTGGGTTTCTCCTGGTCCACGACAATGCCTGACCTCATGTGGCTAGAGTATGCAAGCAGTTCCTGGAGGATAAGGAATTGATACCATTGACTGGCCCGCACGTTCACCTGACCTAAACCCAATAGAACACCTCTAGGACATTATGTTTAGGTCCATCCAGTGCCACCAGGTTGCTCCTCAGACTGTCCAGGAGCTCAGTGATGCCCTGGTCCAGATCTGGAAGGAAATCCCTCAGGACACCATCAGTTGTCTCATCAGGAGCATGCCCCGACGTTGTCAGGCATGCGTACAAGCACGTGGGGGCCACACAAACTACTGAGAATCTTTTTGAGTTGCTACAATGACATTTTGGCAAAATGGACCAGTCTGCTGCATCTTATTTTCTACTTTCATTTTTGCGGTGTCTTTGATTTCCCCCCTCTTTAGGGTGATCATTTTCATTTCTATCAAGTTATGTGGCATCATTTTGTTACTAATACATCACCTACTTATTATCAGGAAAGATATTCAAGACAATTTTTCCCCCCGTTTAGATCTGATGTGTTTTCAAAGTGGTCCTCTCATTTTTTTGAGCAGTGTATGTGTGTGTGTTCTAAAAATTGTAATAATAATAATTGTATTTTTTTTACATTATGACAAAAAGTTTGATGTCTAAAATAATTCATGACCATTTCTCCATACTCACCATTCAGGCATATCTAATCAATTGTTGATAAGAATGTTCCAGATCGGTGAATCTCAACTGGTGGGCGAGGAACCAAAAGTGGCTCAAAATTATATTAAAATATGTTTGGTTTTCTCAATAACATTGCCTCAGCTTTTGATTTTTATAATTTGTTACCAAAGTTTTCTGTGTTTTGGAACCTTAACCCCCAAAAGCCCAGGATTTCAACTGATCTAACAAAATATGCTCATACACTCATGTGCAGTGGGCATTTTTGACCATTACAGCAATTTACCAGTCCCCTTGAGGGCTTTTGAGGTTTATATGTAAATCTTGCCTCAATCTTGTCTTGTCAATACAAAGACAACGAATTAATTTCGTATCTTGAGGGTCCACTTTACATCGGCTGTACATCTGTTAACCAACAGTTACCTACAGTGTGTTCCATCTGCTTCCATTTTTACACATGTGACCAATCCTGACCAGTGCAAGCAGAGTTTGCAAAACAAACACCACCAGGAGTTCTCTCCTATTGTCCGCTCCGCCATCCACAAGTTGCAGACATTTTCTGCGTATGTTTTGCACTTGAACAGTGCTAGTCGATGTAAACTTTTGTTTGTTGTCAAACACGTTGCAGATCGTTTACCCCCGCTTTCTTTTGTTGGTAAATGAGAGACAATGAGAGATTATCATCACATGTCAACATCTCTGCAAATGTAAACAAAGCGAAGATGTTGGTTGGCAATTTCATTGGTTAGACCAGGGGTGGGCAACCCCCAGCTAGGGGGCCACATCCGTCCTTCCAAGTGTTTGAATACGACCTCCGCCAGATGCTTCCAATGTATTTCCTATAAACTTTCAACATGCAAGCTGGCAACGTGACTTGCAGGTAGTTAGAGTCAAAGTGAGACAGCCTTTTGATGGTTTCAAATAATGTGCGTAAATCACATGCAGCGACATGCAACTACCTCACCCACGATGCCAAACAATCCCAAAGACAAGTCAACACATACGCGACACACAACCTACATTGCACTGTCTGGGAAGTCAAAAAGGAGGCGTGTTCACATACACTTCAATTTCGTTATTTGATGTGGTCTGATGTTTAAAGTGCTTCTGAAGAAAGGAACACAAGTGGCATGTAGCAGATTGTATGACACTTTTACAGATAAAATGAGACAAATAACTCCAGGTGGACTGTTTTGTGCATACACATGCTTGAAAAAGTTTGCCCACTTGCGTAAATGACAATGATTGGCTTCCCATGTGCAGGGTTGGACGAAGTTACGAGGCTGCGCATAATTTGTGAGGATTGGTTGGCGGGATGGCAACATCCTGAAATGCTCGAGTGTCCAATGAATCCCTCTGACACAACTCCTTCGGCATATTTTGCGACTTCCTTGTGTCCTTTCTACCTAAATGATACCCATTGAACACATTTGGCTCAAAATTCGGCCAGGGTATGAATAGTTATGAGCTTAACTATAGCGTCTAAACCATCAAATGTGTTTTTTATGTACAGGCTTAATGTACGAGTGGAGGGATTTCATTTTATTTGTCTTGGCCACATTTTCATACCCATAAAAGCTAAAAAGAGTTTTCACACTGGGACCCAAAAATACATTAGCTAGGAAAATACATAAAACACACTTCCTTGTTTTGACTGTCCGGTATTCCTTATGTTTCAAGCCCAGAAATATTGGAAGGCACACAATATTGTCACCATAGACTTGGTGTCGCGTTACAGATGTTCATGAAAAAATATAACAGTCATCGTTTTTGTCTTTGTGAAACGGACAGCATCCTGCAACCCCATTTTTCTTTCATTCTTGCAACAAACTGAATGAAAACCCGTGAAAATCACCGCAGTACAAGATGGACAGGTTGAAACAGCCCTGTGCAGACATCGTGGCCTTCAATTAAGCAAACATCAATGATGCAGGAAAGATGGTTCCACAAGAGAGGAGCCTGATTGCCAAAGGTCCTACCTCCCATTCCAGTTGAAGCCATTTTTGGAACCACAGGTAAACGTGACCTCAGGGAGTCTAGTGCTCTACTAGGCTGGTGAGGCACCAGGACTGCTTCAAAAAAATACAATGGTGCTTGGCCATGTAGTGCTTTTGCATGTGAGGAGGAAACTTTTAAACTCGATTCTAAATGTTTTAGGTAGCCGGCGCAGCGAAGCACAGAAAGTGAACTACAGGAACCTCGCTTAGCGTCCCAAATTTCTGCCACAATTTTGTGCATTTTCAGGTTAGCATATAAGATGCGCGTGTTGTTGTATTGTTAATCCACCGCATGAGTCCAACTGTACTGTTAATGTATTGTTTTTTTGTTGCTTTAGCACGAAACGTCCCTCCTTGTTAGCATCCCATTAACAAGTTTTACATGCAACAAAGCATTTGAAAGGAGGAAGGGATAAATGAACATTTAAGATGAGCTGCATTCAAAGTGTTCCTTCCCCCAAAGAGACGACGTGGCAACGAGATCGCCCCCTTCCTGTTTGCACTCACGTCAAGAATAACGCCATCGGTGAAGGTAAAGGCAACCTTAAAAGTTCATTCATCTCTTTCGTTCATCATTTATGTGTAGTTATGTGCATTTCAAATTGTTGTCCGGAAACTATAAAAATGTTTGGCTTTCTGCAACCGATGAGCTGGATTCACAAGTTTTCCTAACAAGCTCTGCTTCCTCCTGCACCTTTTCGGACGTGATGAATTTTGCAAGGTTAAGCATGTCATGGACTCCCATTATTACCATTACCTTATTTCTCAAAGCATTATGGGTAGGGAATGGTGAGAAAATTCAGTGTTAATGCCCATCACTGATTCCCAGCAAGAACATACCTTTTTGTTACCTGAACTCAACTTTTTCCAGGGGTATGAATCATTTTGGGATGCCCGTGATTATTACAGTTGGCGAGGATGCGAACTCTGGTGCAGAAGCGTCTGGTCGGTGATAAAAGGCTCACTGCTATCTACGGGCAGAGGGTGTGTACGCCAATCCGCACGCACTTTGGTATTGTTACATTTATGATCTGGCATGGCGCCCTGAGCGCTTGCTCTCTTTCACGATGTGGCGTGTGTCCTAGCAGTCATTAAATACACGCCTTTACAGTGTCGCTGTTGACAAAAGTCTAGGTCGACATGCCGATCTCAATGTTTTGCGTCATAAATTGGACGTGTGTTGCTGGCAGGCTCCGGTGTGACGTGCTACTTGAGCTAACACCCTGGTTGTGTCTTAATGGGGCTTCAAGGGTGACATAATACTACAAAGACCCAGTAATGACCAGATTTTTTGCTTCTACGTTCTGCATTATTCCTCATTTTCCTTCCAGCGCATGCCCCTCTTTCGGCATCCAGGCAAAGGTGCCAATCTTGCTCTTGGTTGCCTCACTCAGACACAAAAAAATCTGCTCAGCGGTGTAGCGAGCCAAGGCTTACAGCAGCCTGGCACCCACAAGTGCAGTGACAATAAACATGAACAGCATCATAATGGCACGAGCAGTGGAATACTACTCTCAAGTCTGTAGCGGCTTGCTTACGCACAAATTACAATGAGTCACAGGGAAGGGAAGGGAGGGTACGGGAGGGGTCCACCCCCCCTCTCTTACTCCCTCCCTTCTTCAAGTTTGCGGTGACGCATTAAAATAGCGAGGAGGAGGAGGAGAATGAAAAGGATTGACAGGCAGTTACACAGACAGGATCCCAGCGTGGGATGGATGTGGAACGTTTCTTGAGATAGAACGGATTCAATGGTTAAAAGGCAAAATGTTTTCCCATAAAAACTCATGGAAAGTGTTGCAAACATAACTGCACAGGCGGTTTTCATATTTTTAATCAGCATCACAAACGCAAAAAAGAGACTTTTTTTGGTGATGTATATAATTTAGGAGGCATTTTCCCCCCAAAATTTGGAATTGTATGACCTCAGATGCATTCGACTTTTATTCATATGGGTAAAGTAGTTGCGCTGCTTCACACTGAAAACTAAATCTAATCCATCCATCCATTTTCTATACCGCTTATCCTCATTAGGGTCGCGGGTATATTGCATTTATTTTATTTTGCAACACAGCTTAATAAATATGAAACTGGGAGGGATTACACATTTATATGAATTATTCAAGGTTTTAAAGTCAATCTTAACATGTATTTATTATTATTTGGTTTTGTTTGAGTTTGATGATTTTATATTATTATTGTTCAATGGTGAGCAGGACAATGCAAAAAAAAAATGTAAATATTGTCACCCTAGAATGGCATTTTCTGACATTTTTGTATAAATCAAAACCTATTGTTCCCTGAATGACTTGAATAAAACCGATTAACATTTGATGTGTTATGTATTATACAGTTCAGAAATGTTGGGGCAGATCCACATTTTCCGTGCTACTTTTTAAATTAATTTTATTAAAATGTTTTAATCATTATTACTGTCTTTACATGATTTAAACATTATACATCATTATTATCACTACTTTTTTTTGTTTCCCTAAATTTCTGAGTGAATAACGTATTTGGGCAAAAATAGGGTAAAAATTAAAAATACAAATAAAAAAGTCGATCAGTCGCACGGCCTCTTGCCTGAAGTCAGCTGGGATAGGCTCCAGCATACCGCCATAAACCTAGTGAGGATTAGCGGCATAGAAAAAGTATGGACGGAATATGTTATACATTATTTGTGGTATTTATATTGGCCACATTAGATGGCTAAGATAAGCTTTTTCATGAGGTTTCCTGTCTTCGTGTAAAATGAAGGTGAGGTTTTTCCAAAAATAGCCCGACGGTGTCTTTGTGGTGGCCATCCCACGCCTGTTTAATCCACGGAACTCCTGGAAGTACATCATGAGGAAGTACGGCCAAAAGACAGTCATTGTGCCCAAATAAAAGGCTGACTGAATAAGCCTTTCATTGATAACGCCTTCTTTAAATAGCCACATTTGTTTTTCTTGCATCTCCCCAACATGGTGACACTGGTGCTGAAGGGTCCAACACAAACAACGAAGTTGTATTTTTCCCCCTCACGCCACACAGAGCCAGAGTGTTTACGCGAACGCACGGCTAGCACACAAGCCTTTTTTTTTTCCATAACGTGTCGACATTTTGCCGGCGTCATTTTTTCCCTCTGCGGTCCAACAAAGTGGCAAGCTCACCTCTACCGTGGACGTGAGCAGGCATAGGAGCTCTAGAAAGCGGCCGGGGGAACGAGGTCATGTTGGCACGTACGTCATTTAAAAGTCAGGTGCAGAAATATGCTGGATTCCTTCCACTGTAATTATCCTCATTTACATGTCGCTCAAATAGAAACTTTGGTGTTAATACGAAAAAAGAGTCTGACCGCCTTTGCTAGTGGCTTCCATGTTGTTTTTTGCACGAGCGTTGCCGTTACTGTTACGTCGCATGAACGTCGATGCATACTCAAACACTAACCTAATACCAACCAAATAATACCCTTTGTTTAAAATTTTTAATGAAGATGTCATCGCTAATCCAATGAAAGCACATACAGTAATGCCTCGTTTATCGCGGTTAATTGGTTCCATACCCGACCGTAATAAGTACATTGGCTTATTTATTTATTCTTTATTTGTAAAATGAACATTTTTGTAGTTAGCCTAGAGAAAACTCGTTTTACGCCCTTCTAAATAAGTTTCTTAACATTATTAGAGCTGTCTAGACATAAAATAATACCCCTATAGTCACCTTTACACTCTACTTACTATTATCCAATATAGTAGACATGGTAAGAATAAAGTAGCCATTTAAGACATAAAATGACTTGTGCTTGTTGCATTAAATGTGCTCCCTTGGTGAACAAAATGATGGGTGAACAGGAAGGGACGTTGGGGTTTCTTATTAGGGATTGCCTGTGAATATTGTCATTTATCCTGGTCATTTGCAAATGGATTGTTCAGCTTGTCTTAAAAGATGTTTTTCATCCGTTCATGCTCAAAGACGAGGCGGAACACACACCAAAGGAAGGCTCTGGTTATTTATTTGGGATCATTTGACTGCGACCCTGATGAGGATAAGCGACAGAAAATTGATGGATGGATGGGTGGCCTGATTATAGATAAATCAAAACCTTTGATAACCTTTGACCTTTGATCAAAAAAGTTTAGTGTGTGTGTGTGTGTGTGTGTGTGTGTAAGACTACTGACACCTAGTGGCCGGTGTAATACTACATATCATTCATAACGTCTTTAAGTGTGTCTTCTGAAGGCCTTATACGTGGGAGTGCAGAATTATTAGGCAAGTTGTACTTTTGAGGATTAATTTTATTAATCATGTTCTCAATGAACCCAAAAAACTCAATAATATCAAAGCTGAATATTTTTGGAAGTAGTTTTGAGTTTGTTTTTAGTTTTAGCTATTTTACGAGGACATCTGTGTGTGCAGGTCACTATTACTGTGCATTATTATGCAACTTGACAAAAAACAAATACATACCCATTTCAATGATTTATTTTCACCAGTGAAACCAATATAACATCTCAACATTCACAAATATACATTTCTGACATTCAAAAACAATTCAGTGACCAATATAGCCACCTTTCTTTGCAAGGACACTCAAAAGCCTGCCATCCATGGATGCTGTCAGTGTTTTGATCTGTTCTCCATCAACATTGCGTGCAGCAGCAACCAGAGCCTCCCAGACACTGTTCAGAGAGGTGTACTGTTTTCCCTCCTTGTAAAGCTCACATTTGATGATGGACCACAGGTTCTCTATGGGGTTCAGATGAGGTGAACAAGGAGGCCATGTCCTTAGTTCTTCTTTTAGACCCTTTCTTGTCAGCCACGCTGTGGAGTACTTGGACGCGTGTGATGGAGCGTTGTCCTGCATGAAAATCATGTTTTTCTTGAAGGATGCAGAATTCTTCCTATACCACTGCTTGAAGAAGGTGTCTTCCAGAAACTGGCAGTAGGACTGGGAGTTGAACTTGACTCCATCTTCAACCCGAAAAGGCCCCACAAGCTTATCTTTGATGCTAGCAGCCCAAACCAGTACTCCACCTCCACCTTGCTGGCGTCTGAGTCGGACTGGAGCTCTCTGCCCTTTACCGATCCAGCCATGAGCCCATCCATCAGGCCCATCAAGACTTAACTCTCATTTCATCAGCCCATAAAACCTCAGAATAATCAGTCTTCAGATATTTCTTGGCCCGGTCTTGACGTTTCAGCATGTGTGTCTTGTTCAGTGGTGGTGGTTTTTCAGCCTTTCCTACCTTGTCCATGTCTCTGAGTATTGCACACCTTGTGCTTTTGGGCACTCCAGTGATGTTGCAGCTCTGAAATATGGCAAAACTGGTGGCAAGTGGCATCTTGGCAGCTGCACGCTTGACTTTTCTCAGCTCATGGGCAGTTATTTTGCGCCTTGGTTTTTCCACACGCTTCTTGCGACCCTGTTGACTATTTTGAATGAAACGCTTGATTGTTGAGTGCTGCATCCCTCTGCAAGATATCTCACTATTTTTGACTTTTCGGAGCGTGTCAAGTCCTTCTTTTGACCCATTTTGCCAAAGGAAAGGAAGTTGCCTAATAATTATGCACACCTGATATCGGGTGTTGATGTCATTAGACCACACCCCTTCTCATTACAGAGATGCACCTTATATGCTTAATTGGTAGTAGGCTTTCCAGCCTATACAGCTTGGAGTAAGACAACATGCATAAAGAGGATGATGTGGTCAAAATACTCATTTGCCTATCAATTCTGCACTCTCTGTATTTGTATTTTAGTTCCAGTAGCCTTTTTGCTTGTAAATTCTTAATTTAGGCCAAAAAAAAAAAATCAATTTTGTAGCGCTTTTCAAGGCACACAAAGCACTTCACAATAAAGTGAATCCATTATTCATTCACTCTTCAGTCAGTACATGTAACACATAACATTTGCTTTTATATGCATTTAGGTTTTTTTTTTTTTTTTACTAATAATAGACTGTTTTCAACCACCGAAAAGCATGATTAGTATATCAGTATTAGTTTATTCTGAAAAACCGTGAAGCCACAAAATTCAAACTTTCATGAGGAGTCGTGGAACTGTGGACCAGCTCTATACTCTTGGCAGGGTTCTTGAGGGCGCATGGGAGTTTGCCCAACCAGTCTACATGTGTTTTGTGGACTTGGAGAAGGCATTCGACCGTGTTCCCCGGGGAATACTGTGGGGAGGGCTCCGGGAATATGGGGTATCGGACCACCTAATCCTGGCGGTTCATTCCCTGTATGATCGGTGTCAGAGTTTTGTTTGTATTGCCGTCAATAAGTCAGACCCGTTTCCAGTGAGAGTCGGACTCCGCCAGGGCTTCCCTTTGTCACCGATTCTGTTCATTACTTTCATGGACAGAATTTCTAGGCGCAGCCAGGGCGTTCAGGGGTTTCGGTTTGGTGGCCGCAGGATTCGGCCTCTGCTTTTTGCAGATGATGTGGTCCTGTTGGCTGCATCGAGCAGTGACCTTCAACTCTCACTGGACCGGTTCCCAGCTGAGTTTGAAGTGGCTGGGATGAAAATCAGCACCTCCAAGTCCGAGTCCATGGTTCTCGCCCGGAAAAGGGTGGAGTGCCATCTCTGGGTCGGGGATGAGGTCCTGCCTCAAGTGGAGGAGTTTAAGTTCTTGGGGTCTTGTTCACGAGTGACGGAAGGATGGAACGCGAGATGGACAGGCGGATTGGTGCGGCGTCTGCAGTGATGCGGACTCTGCACCGGTCTGTCGTGGTGAAGAGAGAGCTGAGCCGAAAGGCAAAGCTCTCAATTTACCGGTTGATTTACGTTCCTACCCTCACCTATGGTCATGAGCTTTGGGTAGTGACCGAAAGGACAAGATCGCGGGTACAACGGCCGAAATGAGTTTTCTCTGCAGGGTGGCTGGGCTCTCCCTTAGAGATAGGGTGAGAAGCACTGTCATCCGGGAGAGCCACATGAGGTGGCTCGGGGATCTGGTTAGGATGACTCCCAATCGCCCCCCAGGGAGGTGTTCAGGGCACGTCCAACCGGTAGGAGGCCTCGGGGAAGACCCAGGACACGCTGGAGAGACTATGTCTCTCAGCTGGCCTAGGAACGCCTCGGCATCCGCTGGGAAGAGCTGGACGAAGTAGCCGGGGATAGGGATAGTCTGGGCTTCCCTGCTCAGGATGCTGCCCCCGCGACCCGACCTTGGATAAGCGTAAGAAAATGGATGGATGGATGTGGTGAGGGATGACAGTATATGTATTTATTTTTGCAACATGAAACAACAAAAAAGTTTGTAAAAAATCATTTTGACAATATGCTATGAGAATATTTGATTAGCTGTCCTTTCGTAAACTCTAACTTTGCTTTCTTGCAGGCCTGTCACAATACTTGGTTGGTGAAGTAAATATAAACAAACCAGTACAAACTGGTGCACGCTCACAGTGTCTCTCACTACACTGCAAAAGAAATGCAACCTTTCAATACGTCTGAAAAGCCAGCCTTTTGGGAAATGTTGGAAATGTTTGATAGCCAGTAGTAACTGCCAGGGAGAACGTAAATGTACATCACAAACAGCAATTTCTGAACTGTATAAAGAAGAGAACTAAAAGAACTACAGTTCTCATGATGATGCTTTGGGTGCAGCTTCAGAAAGTGGACGCTAACATCCCATTCTGAAGTCTTATGGAGCCGTGATTTGATCTGACAAATCTTAAGTGCGTTTGATCAAGTGTAGAATTACTACAGCTTCTGGTCAGACTGCTTGAAAAAAAGCATCTCACGTCATTGTAGCAAGGGGGCCCTGAACATGTTCCCATGTAGATGTACCATTAACTTATTCAAAAATTGGATGCAATTTTTTTTCACTGCCAAAAAGAGCGTGCCCTTGTGGATAGGGCCTTAGCGATGTAAAAACATTGCACATACATAAAAGTTTTTTTTATTTGATGGCCAAAACTTACTGACTTTGCTTCTCTAACTTTTGACGAGGCCTGTCAATAAATAAAAAATCTTCATGTAACTTAAATTGCTGCAGGGGAAGCTTTGGAAGATGAAACACAGTGTTTGTTACAGTTGCTTTATTTCATTATAATGATGACTTTCGAGGAATAGGATGGAATCCTTATTTTGTGCGATGATTTGACACAGTAAACGTTACATATGTATATGTGTATATATATATACACACACACTATGGCTGTGTGAAACAAGTAATTAATGGTATGTATTAAACAAGGAGCCAAACCCCAAGCTAGTATTATGCAGCTGTAAGTGAGCGTGGCCTTACTGGTGTCGCATGCTTGTTGCATCAGTTTCTGCGGTGTGAATAAAGGCCTGACTAATGTTTGCAATTCTACTGCGAATAATAAAATTAATTTGATGTTTTCCAAGGGTTGTCATGACCTTACAGTTTCCCCACTAAAGATGAATTACACTCGTATTTTCACTGATGGCCAACTCTTAGAATACCAAAACCATGGCTTTGTCGTGTTTTACGGCTATTCTACTATAATTCACAATCTGCTGTTTTACGGTTCTACAGCCAAATTTGGAATTAAAAATTGGTTATTGATCTCTGCATGGATTTTGTTTCCAAAACTGTCCGCAACTGAAGTGAGTTTTGATACAAATACAGTCCTAATGAGACCCACGTGAACCTCATTTATTTCACTCAGAAGTCAGTAGCACCAAACATTTTTGGCACACTTGTAAGCTTCAAATGAAAAGATTGATGATTCGTTCTTATCTTGGCAGCAACACTAAATAACCAACATGGCAGTGATTAGAGAAAGACTCTTTAACTATTTGAACCCTTTAAAATACACATTTCTAAATTCGCTATGACACTCAATTTTTTCCAGGTATTGGCGGGCAGATTAATAGATTATTTGCGGCCCGGGTGCTGCGCTGAGCAAACACGCTGCCGCTTGAAACATAAGAGAGCTGTCATGTCACATTTCCCACCGGCTCCCAAATCTGAAGCCACAGGGCAGCACATGAGATGCACCGCTCTGCCCCATCTTTAATTTATTATCAGCTTACTTGCCGCGCTGCCTCACGACACTAACCGCCTTGGCCCGCCATTACTGCAACTCGTCCAAAAATGGCTGGTCTCATTTGGTCTCACCACCCAGATTTACGTAATGTAATGTAAGACGTGATGTTGCAGTACACTATGCATGTACTTCACTCAGTCTGCACCAACTCTAAAGAATCAGACACATTTCATACATATTTGTACATTGGAATTCATTTAGAATGACAAGTTTTCATTTTAAATTAGCACTTTAAAAAATTTCAACTCAAAGACAATTGCCAAGTATAAATAATGCCAACCAAGTGAAAGGTAAAAAAAAAAAAAGATCTTTAATTACACTATAATTTTGATTGCATATTGGATTTTGTCATGCTCTCAGGTAATCCACTGAGTTTCAGGCCCAGTTCTACATGACAGTTGGCAGTCCAGCACAACGCTTGCACTGCTTCCCGCTGTTGCAGACAATCGGCAGGTATAGTTTGATTACGGTGTACAATGGAATTTCTGAAGTCAAACACAATCTGTTCCAGAACTTATTTCCATATGAAATAATAAAAGTAGAAATAATCAGTTCTGGCCGCACCTCGCCCTGACGTGGGACACCGGGGCCTCACCCTGGAGCCAGGCCTGTTGGAGGGTTTCGCAGGCAAGCGCTGTGGCCAGGCCTTCACCCGTGGGGCCTGGCCGGGCCTAGCTCGAATCAGGAACACGGGAATTCCCGCCCAACAGACCCACCACCTGCAGGGGCAAGCATAAGGGTCCGGTGCAATGGGATTTGGGCAGTGGTCGAGGGCGGGTGTCCGGGCGACCTGGTCTTTGGCGGCCAAATCTGGTTCTTGGGACATGGAATGTCACTTCTCTGTTGGGGAAGGAGCCCGAGGTTGTGGAAGAGGCTGAGACATTCCAACTAGATATAGTCGAACTCACCTCAACCCACAGTTTGGGCTCTGGAACCAAATTCCTTGAGAGGGGCTGGACCTTGTTCTTCTCTGGAGTTGCTGCAGGGGAGAGGCGGTGAGCTGGTGTGGGCTTATTAATAGCCCCCCGGCTTGGTGCCTCTGTGCTGGAGTCAT
>QODF01000003.1:3643023-3757562 GCA_024372805.1 Oostethus manadensis | reverse complement strand
TCTTCTTAAAGGGATTGTATCTAACAGTGATGCGGCTGACTAGAGTATAACAATATTCAAATGTGCAGCAAGCATTACTGTATATCCCGCCTCTTCGTTCTTTAAGGATGTAAGGTACTCATTGTTGATCAACCTCTCAGAGACAGTGTGTGTGCACACATTACGACAAGCACGTGAATACCAACAGAAAAGAACGCCAGATATTTTATTTGTGCACAACAGAAACATTACGATACATTTTATGCAGTTTTACTCACATTTGTGAAAGAGACTTTTTTTTTTAAAGTGTGATCTTTTAAATGCCCAGCAATTGGCTGGCGACAAATCCATGGTGTATGCTGACCAGGTGGTCTTCTTGCAGTTTTTAGTTTCAACAAATGTGAGCTGGAGCCAGTTACATAGAGTCCTTTCAACCTTGTAGAAGTGGGTTTCTCTCTGGAACATAAAAAACATGAAAAACCAAAGAAAACAGCACAGAATCCACAAGGTATTTTGTCATGTTTAGAGGTGCTTTTTCCAACATAACAGTCCACCGTAACTTAAATTGTAGCGTGATTACTTCACACAACTTCCGGGATTCACAACATGTTGTGTGACATTATTGTCATTTTCACTGTTGAATTTCAAATACTATACGACTTGATTCAACCTGACATGTCACATCACTTTTGTTGTGTTAAGTAATATTAAATACTGTATAATGATTGCGATATAAAGTAAAATATCATTTATGACAAATACCGATAACTTTTATAGCTACTATTTTTAAAATTCCGGTATTAACCGTAGCTTGTGCTCACCTTGAGCTGAGAACGACTTAAACAAAGTTGGATTTGACAAACTGTGCCTGTAAATTGGTCTTTACCAAACTTCATGGCATCACTACTGTCAACAAAACATCAAAAATAGTGGCGGAAGTACAAACCGTTGCTCCAGGGGGGTTGCTAGCTGACAAAAGCTGGTATTTTCAACAATGGCGACGGGCTGGTTATGCAGCAGCATCGTTTCCATGATAAAATCACAGATCGCGCTAGCCCTTGGGTCGTCTCTGGCAAACTTTTTTGCGCATTTCAAAAGCTGTAGCGCTAGGAACAAGCCCCAGACATAATTTCAGGCGTTTCATGTGTTGAAGCGCAAAGTTTTTTTTCCCCTCATTGTGAAATGTTGGTAAAGCATTTGCAGCATTTGGCTAAACAGTGAGAAGTGATCTCAGGGGAAGTTGTGACAACAACACATCAGAAAAAACAAGCGCTTGTTTTGCTCAAGCTAACCCACCTGCAGCACAGTATGGGTAATCGCACCTCAATGGGGTTTTATTTCGGTTATCGGAGCTAGTCTTAATATCTGATTTATCGGTATGACATCACGATTGCTCATATTGGCGTGACATTAAAAAAATTTAATTCCTAGAAGTCATTCGGTAAAGAACCTCATATATAAGACTATTTATTTTTTGTGAAAATGTGTCATATTCGGCATTTTGACATGGCTATTTTGTGACTGCAAACGATTAAAAATAGAAATTTTTTAATTGAGATTTTCTCATGAGCAGGTAAACATTGGCAGAATTCTTTATACATACAGTCATTCTTTATGATTCAATACAATCGTCAAAATGTTTTTCACATTTTCGACTACGCACATGTTTCTGCGATTAATGGAACGGTGTCAAATGATTACAAATGGTATAAATTGGACCTCTGTTTTATGATGCATTATTCCGCCTTTAAGTATTTTTCTGAGCCAAAACACAGCGACACCGCGAGTGAGTTCATGAGCTGGTGGCCCATCTGGTTTGAGTAACCCAAAATCACAACCACCCTCCACCCTCTCCCCCTCAGTTAAGACGCAGCATGATGTCAATAAAACGTCAAACTGGAGAGGCCATCACTTAAATTGGGCCTGTCAAGCAATCGCTCCATGCTCGGCATTCCGGCGGGGACGATCCATCTGACATAATTTGTACTTTGATTAAGGTTACCGCAAAGTGCCATGTCCTATTTGGTTCGCTTACTTGCAGCCATAAAAACCAGTTAGCGGAGGTACTGGGACTGCGTGGAGTCGTGGATGAAAAGTGAAGAAAAAAGGCTTCAGATTTATGTCACGGTATTAAAGTTGATTCTGTGGCAGTCTGAAGAAATATTGTTTATGTATCTGCTCTCTCATTGCAAGGTTGGATTTATTGTGACGTGTAAGGCATGGATCTTCCTGCGGAATTAATATCTGCCATTATGACTCTTATTGTTAGCCGTCCACTTCAGGAGTGGTTGCCCCAATTTGCAAAGGCACACTTCCAGACTGTTAATCCAAGAAAAAGAAAATAGGGGGATGCATGGAAAAGGTCACACATTCCCAAGTGCTCCCACTGGGAAAACAAGCTAGTGTGCTCCTTCTCCGGAACGCCGAGGCCTCGTACGCCACAATCTGACAACAATTATCGCGCGCATGTCAGCGTACCACGATGCCACTTTATGAGCGGCCAGCCTGGAGATCGTCAACTCACTGGATCCATTCTTGAAGACTCTTTAACAACTAAAATTCCGACGACGCAGGCTCCAGCTCCCTGCGATCGATCAAGTCTAAAAACATGACAGCCGTATTGCATCAAAAGCGTCCACACCTGATTAGCTGCCTGTGGATCGATGCCAGTGGCGCTCTCGTTGGGAATACTTGGCTTCGCATGATCTCTTGCAGAGAAACAGGACTTGAATCCTCGTATGTTTCCATAGGAACCCTCACTAATGTTGTAAAGATGTGGTCTACTGGCGAGCTTTAATAGCATGACATTTGAAATTAGATTGTTCTACAGCTCTGGTATAAACTTTTCAGTATAAAGCATGCACACGAGGCCTGGGAAAAATATTCAGGGCAAAGAGAACTACTTTGTTGGATTCAGTTGTCGGTCACATTAAGTTGCGGGGTAGCCGAGTCACATGTTGCGAGACCCTCGGAGTGCTCGTGATGGTCTCGTTTTCTCTTTATGTAATTTGCAGATGCCTTTTAATAGCGAACAAGCTTGGGTTCAACATCGGGTCACCCTCTAAAGCCGAATTTGGTCATGTGAATGAAGGAATTTGTTACCCGTTTTAATAAATTATGTTAAAATCCTAACAACGACAGGTTCGACCAGTTACCGGAATACAAGAATACAGATCTCCTGGGAACGTTTCAAAGCCTTGTATTCTCATTTGAATTGTCTTAAATGAAAAGCAAAACCCTAAAGGATTTATTTATGCCATAGATCACGCGATGCAGGCATCCATCCATCCGTTTTCTGTACTGCATGTTCTCAGTAGGGTCACAGGCATGCTGGAGCCTATCACAGTTGTCTTTGGGCGAGAGGCAGGGTGCACCCTGAACTGGTCGCCAACCAGTTGCAGCAATGCTAGCATAGTGCCTCTATCACCCACGGGACCGGTTCCAAAAGGTCCAACAAGAATAAACTGTTAACTATATTAACAGAAAACACACATCATAATAGCAAAACACATTTACAAGACAAACGGAATGGTTACATGAAGATTTAACATCACTTTTACCTTTATTGAAGAACAGGTGGCGGGGAGAGGAGTCTTGCGTAAGCGCCTTCATCCCAGTACGTTACAAACTTCACTTGTTGTGCAAACGTTACCCACAGAGGGCCGCATACTGGAAAACCAAACGGTGCAGAAGGCCATTAAAGATTTTCCAAAAAGGCTAAAAACATGTTATATAACTCTTTCAACACAAAGTTAGTTATTAGTCTCTGAATTTCAGCCTTTTCTCCTCATATTCTGCCTTTTTGTTTTATTTGTCCAATTTCTGTTTTTGTTTCATTTTATTTCTACATTATGCCATGGATCAATAAAAAAAAAAAATGGCCCCCCGGGCCACACTTTGGACACCCATGCTTTAAAAAGTGTACGATTAGAGCTGTATACTTACTCACTTCGACAACATGTACAATCATCATAACTCCCTTAAATCTGTGATAACTCCTGACCTTTACATTACAATGCTACCATACTTTGCTATTACTTTTCTTCTTCATTCAACAGTGTCTCTCACCTTCTTCATCAAAGTTCTTGCATTTGCAACTTTGTTTGGGAACATGGGGAGTTATTTTGCAGACGAAATTTTAAAAATGCACACACAACACTCAAAAATATGGAGTGTACTTGAACGCCTCTTCAGTACAGAGCCATGGTGCTTGTTAGGAGAAAGAAAACACAAAATGATTTGTTCATCGTTCTGTGTGCATTCTAGGAACAAATAAACCACCTACACGCACATTCATTCATTCATTTTCTGTACCGCTTATCCTCATTAGGGTCACGGGGATGCTGGAGCCTATCCCAGCTGGCTTTGGGCGAGAGGCGGGGTACACCCTGGACTGGTCGCCAGTCAATCGCAGGGCACATATAGACAAACAAACATTCACACTCACATTCATACCGATGGACAATTTAGAATTGCCAATTAACCTAACATGCATGTTTTTGGAATGTGGGAGGAAACCGGAGTACCCGGAGAAAACCCACACACGCACGGGGAGAACATGCAAACTCCACACAAAGATGCCCAACGGAGATTTGAACCCAGGTCTTCCAGATCTCCTGACTGTGTGGCCAATGTGCTAACCACTCAGCCACCGTGCGGCCCCCTACACGCACATAATTAATGATAATTAAGGGTTTTCTATCTGTAATCTGTCTATAGTGTCCCAACTAAAAAACCCCACACTATACACTAAGACTGGGTCAGCAATGCTAGAATTGTTTGTTTGGGCATTTTAGTCTGCTAGGCAATGGCCACGGTCTGGCCATACAATGAAGTAGACCGTGTACATAAACCGAGACATATTTTAGGTACTAAATATCATCAAAAACCAAATCATGCGAAAACTGGCGTTCAAACTGTACAAGCATCCACATGCCAAACATGTGACTATATTTTTGTCCATCCTGTTACACCGTAATTTGCCCTGAGATTCTCATCACTCATTTTTGGTCTAATCTAATTCTGAGTTTGATCAATAAGCCTTGCAAGGCAGGCCACCATAGTGCTGTTGATCACATGACAAGATCCTATGATGCTAGTATGGTGCCTCGATTTTCTTATGTAATTTGTGCACATTTCTGTGGCCGAATGTCCAATTTTTTGTCTTCTTTCAGAGTTCAACAAGCAGACAATTATGCATTGTCTGAGATAAAGAATCTTATTTCTGCTGAGCTGACATTAAAGCTACACATCTTACATCAGTGGTTGTCAGGTATTTTCAGTAAACCTCCCCCGCCCCATTTAAAATACTATGACAAATGATAACATCTACAACAAAATGGAGAGCTGTGGAGTGTATTCAATAGTCAAATGGCCTGTTGAGTATCATAGATTTGGACATATTGGCAGGTTGACACTTGCATATTACATGTTGCTCCTCGAGCCCCCCCCCCACACACACTATTTGAGAACCACTGTTTTACATCCATATATGAAATGATGTAAAAACCAACAGATCACGTTGTTTGGTCTTCCTGGCGCACCGCTAATAGTTGGCAGCTTTTACGACAGGCCAGCGTAGTCATGCAAAAGTAATATCTGTGTCTTTTTTCCTCCTCGGCCAAGGCATAGCAGCAAGCCGAATATCATGCACTGTCTTCTCCAAAAGCACGACTACCGAAAAATAACGCCAAACAGATGAATACCAAAACAACCAATATTTATGTTTATATTATAAATAAAATATAGAGAACTTGCTTTTTCTTTGCGGATAACTCCAAACAAGACACGTTTATACAACACCATCACAAATGTCTGTTGTATCCCAGGCTATTGGTTCATCGAAGAGATTGTGACATTTATCATCATTATCATCATTAGACGCGTTATTATTGCGCTGCGTTTCAGTTTGAGAGAGTCCATAGACTCAAAGACATTTCCCTCATGAATTGCGCTTAGTTTCATCATTGTGCTGAGAGATTTTATAATCAGATCCAAATGTGAAATGAGGCGCTTGTCACTCCCAGCACACCTAAACTAAACTTGGACTCTGTTGGTGTCACATCCGTGCAACAGCCCTAACAGGAAGTGCTGTCAACGTGTTGAAATAAGAAGTATGATGTCCTTCAGCGTCACATGCATGAGGACATTGTATGAAAAAAAGGAATCGTTTACAAGTCTGTGACGTCAGGCCGTGGCGCTCATTTGGGAGCGGATTTTAAGCCGCGGGTCGGTCCAAGTTGTTCGTAAGTCCACAAGGTGAGCTCATGGGAAGTCCCTGACTCTCCCGTGTCGGAGAGACAAGAGAGACACGTACTCCCCAGCACTTGGCACTCAAGTCGCGGGCCTTCGCTTTTTAGAGGCTTCTAATCCTGGCGGGAAGCGGGGCCTAACGTCACGGGGCACCTCCCCTCCATCTCCCCACTCCCGTCCCACTGTTTGCTGATGTTACAGTACCCCGCGCTCTCATTTCCTCTGCTCCAAACTGCGATGGGATGTGTTGTTAGCCTCGGACATTCCTAAGATCAAAACATGGTGACACTCCAACCAGCAAACTCCTCTGCCCTCACGCACACTTCCAAGTCTTCATTTCTCCCTCCCTGTGTGTTACTGTCCCTGCAGTCTGCTGCCCAGGCTGTGTCATGTGACCAGGAAGTGTGGCTCCCCTCCATTTCCCCTCCTGGCAGAAGGGAAATATTGTAACAGAGGGGGCCGGCGCTGGGCTCCGTTACGTCGGCGGTTAAAAATAACCGGCATATTTAAGACGGCTGAGGAATCCCGGAGCAGGCAGAGGCTGGACAGCCGGCGGCCCGGCAGGACCTCTCCGTCTCTCGCCGCTCTGCCCTGTCACATCCCATAATACAGACAGGCTTTGCCAACGAAAGCCCACCACTTATCTAGGACCAGACTGTTCTCAACCCTCGCCCTAATCCATGGGCAGGGTTTTGCAATAACAGTGCACACTACTACTGCTCGATGACATTCTTCTAGGGCCAGGATGTACCAGGATGTCTGGACCGCAATGTTTTGTCATGCAAATGTACTGTATTTCCTCAAATGTTTGTTTTAGCAACAAATGTCATCCTGGAGATCCAGATTTTCTAGTCCATGCGCACGTTAAGATGAGAAAGAGCGATATGAAATATTTTCAGTCATCAGAAAGACAAACAGGTACAAGCATGCGGCCAAAAAAAACAACAACCTAGAAACTATTTTTAGTATTTTTCCGCCAGACAGCTGTTTCACTTTAGCTCGGTAATTAATATACAAATGAAATATTGTACAGTTTGTCCATTTTGGGGACTAATCCGCCCCTTAAGTAGCACGAAATAACAAGAGTTCAAACCAGTCAGCATTATCACACAAGATCTCTGTCCAGAAAGCATCCAAGGGTTAACTTGTTAGGTGTGCTTTTTCTTTGGCTTTTTGCTATTCAAAAAGAAGGAGCAGCCCCGACAAAGAGAAGAACACAAGAAGAGAAGCATACAAACTAGAAAGCTAAGCAAGACTGACTTGGGTTTGCAGGTTGCAGGATCACCGTACGAGTTTTTATTATGAACGTTTTACAGTGGTTCACTTCTTTTTACACTTGTGTGCCATGTACAAATGTAAATGTAAATAAAGACAAATATAGAGAAGTGGACTTTAGGTTACAAGGCACCAGAGTAAAACATGCTTTGTGGTTGCTTCACGGTGGTGAACTTCTTTTTACACTTAAGTGGTGATTAGGCTTGGCGTTAATTTCCAACATTTGTGTAGTTTTGTACAACAGGAACATACAGATTACACACGGGTGGTTAGGCCAAATACGCACACCCACATTCAAAGCGTGGCCGCACAGTGGCCGAGTGGCTAGCACGTTGGCCACACAGACAGGAGAGCTGTAGGGTGTGGGTTCGAATCTCTGTTGGGCATCTCTGTGTGGAGCTAGCAAGTTCTCCCGGTGCGTGTGTGGATGTCTCCCACATTCCAAAAACATGCGTGTTAGGTTAATTGGCAACTCTTAATTGTCCATAGGTGTGAATGATTGTTTGTCTGTATGTGCCCTGTGATTGGCCGGCGACCAGTCCGCGTCTCGTCCAAAGCTGGGATAGGCTCCAGCATCCCCACGCGACCCTAAGGGTAAAGAGCGGCATAGAACGCGGATGGATGGACAAAGTCACCAATTGCAATGCCTTTTGACATCACCCTCACATAGAAAAACCAACTATTGTGTTTTACTTTTGACTATTATATATTGAATATTCTCTCAGTTCATCTTAACCATCAACACACGCAACATACCTCCTGCCTTCAGAAACGCTGTCCGCCATGTGTCTAATTGTGTAAACTAAATAGGGGGGTCAAATATCTTACATTAATAATGCAATTGGAATTCCATTTGTGACTACATCTTCCCTAACCACAAGCACGGCCTCCTTTTTCTTTTTTCTTAATAAAGTAGTATAACCTACCTGTCTATCAATCTATCTAGAGTGTGTTGAGGATTTTCTAGCAATGTGTGCAGAGGCTGACGTCTCATTAGACAAGTTAGCCAAGCTAGATCCGTTTCTGACCTACCGGGCAAAATTGGCCAATCCTGTATTGCATCCATAAATGTAGAGATTCTGGCTTTGGTGACACTCAAGTCTACTTTAATTCTCAGGGCATTGAACCGTTCGCAACTGGACTGACTAGGTGGGACACACAGCAATCAGACTTGATAGGACAGTTCTAGTCTGACTAGTGTGTGTCCCACCCGGTGCTTGAGCATGAACTGATGAAGCCTGCTCGCATGAGAGGCCAAACATCTTCTAAGACAACCTCAACAGTCCGGTTGCGATTCAACGATTCAATGCCCTGAGAATTCAAGCTTCAGAGTCAACAAAGCGATTTTGGCTTTGTATGTTATTCCAAACATAAATAAAGATGTTATGATGGTGACAGCAAGAGCTTGGAAAAGAACAAAATAGTATTTTCATTGCTTTCTGAGGGAAATTCCTGCCAAATCCCAACTAAATCAGAAGTACATAGTACAGTATTTCAGTTAGCCAGTCCCTATTTAAGGATTTTTTACATTAATATATAAACTTGCAGAGAAACACCCGACGCCCCCAACACACACGCACGCACGCACGTGCACGCACATACACACACACACAGCAATGGCACGCTGGTGCTTTTTTAGTTTTACGTAGCGTGACAAAGGGGCCACATGAGGTAGAGACTCGACTTTCAAGAATTAGCCCAAGAATGAAAAGTATTTCTAATTACTGCGCAGCATCTGGACCCGAGTGCTGAACGCTTTACTTGAATATCTCCACGTCTGATCTGCTGGTACTCCCATTCACTTTTAGGAACGCGGCTCGCTGTGCTTAAAAGTCGTGCTGCTGTGTGATTGCGAGCATTCATACTTCATCAGATAAGAGAAAACGTCCATGTAGGCGCGTGCGACGTCGGAGCTAATGAATGGAAAATGTTACACCTATAATGTATCAGACCATCCCTCGTTATTCACAGCGCTACAACAATAATTACCTCAATCTCTCCACATCTCATTCCTGCAATTTGCTCATCAGCCTCGTGAATTTATGGCCAATATTTGGGTTGTTAACGCTTAAAATGATTCATGCTGGGTGGGCTCTGGAAGCCCCCAAATTCCAAGCGTTAAGACAGAGCCCGGGCTGCAGCAAGGAGTGTAAATCTCAAGTTTTAATCGTGATGTGAGTCAGCAGCTGTTCTCTTGGCCAATTATGACTGCTTTCTTGTCTGCAATTTGGACTGTCACAAACCATTCCTATGAACTGTCTTGGAAGAGTCCAGGTCTAGATCAGCACCAAAGAGTACACCTCCGCATACACTGTGACCTACTTTTGTCTTTAAGATCAATGCATCTCGAACTCAGAATATGATGGAAAATATCGACAAACTGTGCAGTGATGACAAAAAGGAAGGTGAAAAAACACACAACATGGAGAAGGAAGCGGACTTTGTTTCTTGCAATTTCTGGGATTATTTTGTCGAGACTATTAAGTAAGTAAAATATTCATACAGACAACAGTATCTTTTTTTTGGAAAGTAACATTTTAACATTTACTTACAGAGTCATGAACACATTGAAACTCTCACATTAAAGGTGTAATGCTGTGAATATTCGGCACATCTTCGTTGTGACACGCGTGTAAAAAGAAGTGAAAACAATCGAAAGTAGCACCTCGGTTAGCGTACATTTCCCGGGGAGTGTATATTAGGCCGCAAGTCTCGTTGTGTCATTAATGCCTTGCTTAAGTCCAACCAGGTTTGAAACTTTTTTTTTTTTTTAATCACAAAATTAGCAGGGAAACTGGAACCAGAAGTTCCTGTCCCCAGCTCATCAGCCGTTGACTGTGTAGTTCCTTGCTCACACACCTACGCCTCAAGTCTCCGCTTTTCTTTTTGATCACGGCTTGCTCTAACCCACAACGGAGCCAAAGATCGCTGCAGTTGTCCGCATTTGATAAAGACAATGGCAAACACTAGGCTCATTTGAATTCAAGACGCAACTCATTGCAAAAGACGAACGAGGTGCCCATGAGGATCGGGCTGCTTTTGTCAACAATCACATCTTCAGTCAAGGTAGGCTGATTATCCCTCTCATTCTTCTTTTGTGCACATTTGGATGTGTTTTCTGCATTTTCAATATTTGAAGGGTTTTAAGTGTCCAGGAACAAATTCATTGGATTTACATTATTTCTTACGGGTAAAATGGATTCGCTTAGAGTATTTGGTGTGAGTCTGACCTCCTGGAACGAATTAATGATGCTAACCGAGGTTGCACTGTATTGCCAACAAGTCACATATGGTAACTTGTGGACTCTTGCTGGTTTCAATGGGTGCCAGTATGCTTGGCCAAAAAAGCCAAAGAAAAAGCAAAACACTTGTTTGACTAAGCTACTTTAAATTATGCTGGGGTTTTGTGCATACTTCCCTTTTCCCCCTAGAGCGCTAAGCTATGTGGTGCACACTGACATTACCCAACCCAAGAGCCGCTGACAACAACTACTCTGGGACAAATGAGGATCCGGAAGCCATGCCAACAGAAAATGGGTGTTTCTCCTGCACAGGGTGGCACGCAGTGTTACCATCGATTGAACGGTGTGTTTCTGGCGAGGAGGACACTGCTCCAAGAGACTGCATCACAACGAAAGAAAACCTGCTAACAAAACCTGAAGTGATAGAAAATTGTTTCCACTTACAGTACCCATAATCCACTGGAAAAGAGGCCTCAGGCCAGCTGGACCAGATGGACAACTGTCCATCAAGTAAGTCACCATGATATATATTTTTTTATACATGATGCATATCAAAGCTACTGAATGTACACAGTCCATCTACGACCTAAGAGTAGTTCCTCTGCGTTCGCTCATACAGTAACAATGTAGTTTAGTTGTTGTTGGCAGTTTTGGGATGTTTCTTTTTTATTTTTTATTTTTAGAGGGTTTTATATGCTAAATAGGGGGATCCCATTTCATGCATTATTAGCTGCCTCATGGTTGCAGTTTTTCACTATTTAAAAAAATGCCCAGAAAAGGGAAAATCCTGGACTTTCCAGAAGATTTTGGGGAATTGCGAGCTGCTGCTGCTACTGCTACTGCTTTTCCTTTTGTTTTTGGAAAAGTTGATGCAACCTGTAGGTGTTCATTTCTCTGTTGCTATGTGATAACAATGCACCCGGGAAGGAAGTCCTGCTAATGCTTAAAAGTAGCAAATGATGAAAAAATACAGTAAGTATTACATGTTGTCATGAATGTAGCTGTTACTACATGGTTACAACATGCATATAAAACCAGAAAACCATTTTTGGAGGTGTTTTAATAGCGGCTTTTGGCTCTGTATTTCTTTTCTCTTTTTATATCCTTAAAACGCACGCAAAAGAGAAAGGCGTGTGTGTTCCTTACGCGTAAGGATTGTGGATGATGGGCAAAATTCCAAAGAATGTGCAGTTTTCCTTTAATGGAAAATGATATGCTGTGAGATTGCAAATATATTCATTTAAAAAATTATTTAACACAAAAGCTAAGCACGTTTCTGTTTTGCATTTTGTTTTCTTACTGTTACAAAAATGAACCGAACTGTGGCGTTAATACCAAAATACGAACCGCGAGCATGCCTACCGTTACAGTCTAGTGCACAGGTGTCAAACTCACGGCCCGGGGGCCAGATTTGGCCCGCCACATCATTTAATGTGGCCTTCAAAAAATCACCTCATCATTCTTGCTAAATATATTTGTTCTCAATTTGGACAAAAATTTGTACTGCATGCAGATGCACGTCTTCTAAAAATTACAATTGTCTCATCAAAACTAAAAAAAAATGCCAAAGTTGAAAAATGAACAGAAAGAGCAGAATGAAGGGCGTTCAAAGCGCGTCTCTGCTTGTTTTTGTCAGCCTTGGGAACATTATAAAATAAATAAAACAATTAAGACCCATGACTAAGCTATTTTTATGACACTCTTTTTTATTACCACTATTAGATCATGTCCCTCATACACACGTGTCAGGAAGGGCATTCGATGTAAAACTTTGGCCAAATCAAAACATGCAGAAATGATTCGTTGTGGCGTATCTATCATACTGTTCAAAATAGCTAGAAAATATAGTACAAAATATAAAAATATGGGAAATTGTATATCATATGGCAATAAAACATATTTAGTTTACAGTAAATTTGCTGTTATCATCGGCCCCCGAGGGTAGCCGTACCTGTGACGTGGCCCTCGGTGAATATAAGATTGACACCCCTGCTCTAGTGTGACGTCACGGATGAAACTCTCAAGTTTGTGGATATTTCTTACCTGAACATATTCCAGATTAAACAACCGCGGGGGCATTCAGCTCTCTTAGTGCTGTTTTACCGTCATTGCTCAGTGGGACACACTATGCCATCTTTATTGTGTTAAAGGGGAGGGGGCCAAAAAAAAAAGGAGACAGTGGTGTCATTTTCTCCTCCTTTCACTTCCTCACGCTGTCGTTGTTGTTATTGCAATGCAAAACAACCTCCGCTGTCAACCTTTTGTTTTCGGGATCATTGTCAAAACCCATTATCCGGCGACATAAAGAATATGGCTATGATGACCTGGCTTACACTGTGCGGTGGCAGGGAGCGCACAGAAAATCGGTGCTGTCGCTGTGTTTGCAGGAGTATTTTGGTCAAATGTGTATGTTTAGGTCACATGCATTGTACCTAACTAAACATCAAGAATACAAAAGACAGGAGCACACAAATTGGTGGCCAATAATACTGTAGAAACGTAGTCAGTACCATTGAAAACATGTACCGTGACCCCCCGAGCCTCAGTTTGGGAATTCCTGTTACAGATACGAGATTCTCTAAAGGATTGCCGCAGGATACAAAGTTCCCAAGCTGTTGTGTCTTTCCCCAAGAGTTTTTCTCTGTTTGCTAACCAAAATGGCGCCCGCTCAGGCAATCCTAACTAACTCGAGTCGCTGTGTCCTGTTGGAGTGACGGAACGTTTGTTTGACATGCCCAACGGACAAGATCCTGATGCAGCAGGATGAGAGGCTTTTGTTTGCGCTCAAACTTTTCTGAAGCCATAATTGTCTCTCTGAGAGCGAGCGAGAGAGAGGTTTGTGTTAGATCTGCTAGCTTTAAGTAAAAAATACAAAAAAAACTGTTCAGACGCAGCACTTTTTGTGATATTCCTCAAGGCGGTGAATGGACACAAGGAAGGAAGGCTTTTATTAGCGGGGCGTTCGTCACAGAAAACACTGTAAGTCGTATTACATATTTCTATGTCGTTTATTGAGACTGATGGGAATTCATGTAGTTCCTTATATGCTGAGAGGTGTACTATGTTTGTAATGCTATCATTCCATACATGTATTATTTTATCCCATGTATTGTTGGATGAATAATACAATAATACTTGTATTCTTATTATTATTGTATGAATAATACATGGGATTATTTCATGTATAATAAATGTATTGTTTTAATATGCATTATAATGAACATACGCTACACTTCCACATCATTGGGTACAACTGTATCAACATGATCCACCTTTCCACATGTAATAATGAGCAGTTTTCACATTTGTTTAATTTTGTTTAGTGTGCACTACAGCGAATAGCACTGAGCAATATTAATAATTTGTTGGCAGTCGTCCCTTGACAGCGTAACTGTATCTCGGTGTACATTCGCGTTCTTTTGTGGTGGACTATAGCTTATTATTAGTCCAAAATGTGCACATTGAAGCAATTTTAAATCTTCTAACAATATCCAAAATAAGGAAAATCCAAATGCCTGTATAAGGCATTCACGCATTCACTCGGTTTCAGTTACATTGATGACACAATAGACTGCAGAAAGTACGCGGTCCAGAAAAAAACAAGGAACCCTCAGAATACTAACGTCTGAGTCTATGCTATGTCTTATTTATGTCTGTCTTATTTTCTATACTTATGTTTGCTATATTGGATCATTCGAGTGTAAAGGTGATTATAGGGGAGTTATTTCATGTCTAGAGGGCTCTAATATTGGTAAACCTTTAGAAACTCATAAACGGGTTTATGTAAGCTAGATTAGATTTGTTTTGGCTTCTTATTGAATGACTGCTAAATGTCTCATATTCAGACAAGCTTTTTAAGCTATATTGAAATCAAACTGAAATTTCACTTGGACATGTTTCGAACGTCATCTGCAGGCTTCATCTCTTTTTCGTTCTCTTCTCAGCTGTACTTCCTAGGCGTGGCCGACCGCATTTTCCATGCTCTAAGTACAAAAATACTTCATTTATAAACCAGGAATCCTGCTTCTCCAAAATTCATTTATCGCAGTGGGGTTTGGGACCAATTATTGTATACTCCTTAAAAGACTTTAATGCGATGCTTTTAGAATTATACAATTACACATTTTTAACCTTTTTTTTTGGGCCACACGTGCATATTTGTCAGACTGAAGTGTAAACTTAACCAGTACAATAAAACTGAAATGAAGTAAAACCACTCATGCTTTAAAGACACCTGACAACTTCAATGGAGAGAAATGTGTCAGCTAGCCTCTTGAGGCGGTTTCATGCTATTCACGATCAGAATTAGCAGTGGAAGCTAAAAGGAATTGAACTACATGTAGTGTGTAGTTTAAACACGGGGGCTAACCTGGTATAAATATCGATGTCAGTATTTAAGCCAGCCGCCCCCGACGCAACAAACGAAGCGATCCCGTGAGAACTTTAACAAACAAAAGCCAAAAAAGAAAGAAGCTGCTTTCCTCGCCCACTTCTTCCCAGCAGTAGGAGCAGTGCGGATGGGCACCGTTGCTATGAACACAAACAACGTGCTGCCTCGCTCGCGCTGATGTTTTCCGCCTGGTTGCCAGGCAACGCAGGCGGAGCCACGCCCAGCGCTTTAAAAGCGCGCGGCTTCACACGCCTCGCGCAGTCCGCAGCCCGACGCTCCTCGCGTGGCCACGACAACGGCGACGGCCGCGCAAAAACAAGGACTCCCGCGGACGATCGGCGCCGTCGTGTCTTCCCGCAACAAGTACATAAAAAAAACTTAACAAACGTAAACACCTACGCGCAGTGCGTCCCGCGGAAGCAGAATGTCGTGACACATGCTGGAGCGACTTAGCATTTTGCTTTTTTTTGGTTTTCTGAGAGCGGCATACATTTTTGTGAATGAGGTGCGATCAGCGCTTTTGGGGGACAACCGTGCTGGACTACAACATCAGGACCACGGAGGACTGACTTTTTTTGTTTTTGTTTTAGGCAGCCTCCAAATGACGTCGAGATGGCTTTAGGGGGGACGTTGCTGCCATCCATATCCACCTTTACCAGCCCTGCTATCAAGACTAAAGCCATAGGAAGTGCCAACCTAGTGAGTGAAGCCTCCCACTATACATCCTGTACTTCATTATGTATTTGATATGGGACTGTGTGTACCGTACTGTACTTTACTACTGCAGCCATGTATTTTATGGGGCATGCACCTTACTAGACCAAAAGGGGCGGGATGATGTATACTGTTAGATTCCCAAGTAGACCAGGGGTCAAAAAGGGTGGTGGGGGGCTTTTGGATACATTTTCCGGCATTAAAGATGGTGAAACCAACCCGATGTAGGTTAATATGTGCTAAGCTACCTGAACTGTCTCATTAATAATGAATTGAAATTATTTGTACAGCATGCCCTGGGCCAATAAAACATAAGCTGTGGGCCAAAAGTGACCCTCGTGGTGCACTTTGGACACCCCTGAATTACTCCTGTCAACATGGGCTGTAAAATAAAACGATCAATGCGTTCAGTGATATTTGAAATGCCATGTACCGTAGAGGAAGCGCAGCCACTTGAGGACTTCCATTGTAAGAGGCTCAAAAGTATTTGGATAAATGATGACTCAAGTTTTTAAACAAGAGTTTTACTGAGGTGGTGTCATTAAGGTGCATGCAATATTTGCTGCAAAATTAAGAAAAATGACCCATAATGTGTTTTCTTCCATTCCTGCATGCTCCTGTCTCATACCCCACTATTATTTGGATCGACATTATTTTGCCATATCTAATGCCAGATTCCAAAGTGGAATGTCAAATGAAGCACAAAATGGACAAAAGAACCACGGTTAACATAAGAAAGAATTCATACGTACAATGTAGTGTGGATCCAAAGCATACCACATCATGTTATGTATAGTTGCTAATGGAACCCGACTTTGTGTACGGGGTTTTGCTCTACTGTAATAAAACTGATAAGATGGATGAACTGTGGCCCTAAATATTCGACAAAAACCTATTCAAGACATTTGCAGGCACATCAATGGACTATAATTCACTGGTTACCTGATTTCAGGCTACAAGGGCATTTTCATTGTAGACGACAATGAAGGCAGAAAGACCCACAAACAAGCAGCAAAGCATTTTCAGCGTACAACTTAGCACTTTAGTATTTTCCATTATGTCAGATGTCCAAATGCTTTTGAGCCCCTGCAAATTGGGGTACATTTGCTCGTGTTATTGAATGAGAGATTGGGTCTCTAAACTTTTGACTAGTACTGTGCTTTTGGACATAACTTAAGTTCTTCACTTGTTGAAGTTCCTGCCTCAGGTTTTACCACAGTAGATTTTACCTTGAAGGACAGCGATGGACCCCCCAGTTTCCGACCGTGTTTAGCACCTGTGGCACCGATAGCTAAATAACTCTTCTGAACCGCTACACACAAAAGGGTGCAAACTTGGCAAAACATGCTCCCCCCACCTCGTTGCTATTATTTTTCTAGCAGAGAGACCACATGGTGGCGCTGTTTTATAAAACCCAAAGTTTGACACCCACTGGAACTTTGGATTGTTTAGCCGAATCACCAATTATGTTGGTTTACACCTTTAGCGCATGTCTGTAAAACACGGGATAAATTGGTTTACAAACATGGCCGCCATCAAGCTAAACATCTTTGTCTTCATCTAAGCGGCATAGAAAATGAAAGACTGAATGAATAAAAACAAAACTCTCCAGGGTGACAACATTGGCATATTGTTCTAGCCACTAATGCCTCTGTAAATTTCCTCTAGAGATGGAAGGAGGAGCTGTCCCATCTTAAGAGACTCAGCTCCGACCCAGACCATTCCAGCACCACCAGCCCCAGCATGTCCAAGAAAGACACAGAGCCAGACCTGGACTTAGACTATGACTTCATTCTGTCCAATTCGATGCTCCAGCAACAGCAGCAGCAGCAGCAACAGCAGGATGAGACCATGGTGTGTGGTTCTTCCCAAGCCCTGCAGCCGCCATCGCCGGGGTCCTTCTCCTCCTCGTTCCCCCTACCGTCCCCTCAGGGGTCAGCCGGCGAGTTGCTCTACACCATTCCGGACATTAGCGACGTCTCGCCGTCTGGAGGCTTTGTGGCGGAGCTCATGAGACCCGAACTGGACCCAGCGTACCTTCACCCCACCAGTCTCCATGGCAAGTTTGTGGTCAAGACCACAGTGGACCTGGGGGAGTACAGCCTGGGGGTCAACGTCAGCAAAGCCTGTGCTAATGCAGCGACAGATCCGCCCCCCGCACGCGCCTCGCCACCCTTTACTTGCCACCGGATAAAGCAGGAAACGCCCAGTAACTGTACCGTCTCTCAGCCAATGGACCTCCACCTAACAGGGGGGAGGCAGCGGCCGGGCCAACTGGACCTGCACGGCTTCCCCGGAAGCACGGGGCGGTCCATGACGGGCGGCCGCTTGTCCTCATCCTCCTCCCTGTCACCGGAACACCCTCTGAGCCGCGAACACCAGGTGTTGGGCCACCCTCATGCGCAGATTCCTCTACCTCCCCACGGATACCACCACGGCTCCGCGCAGGGATACACCACCTACCCTCAACCCAACGCCATGCAGCAATACCAAGGTGCGTGTGCATTTGCTCCTCACGCAATATGGACATCTGTCATGTGGCATGCTTGTCCGTTAGTGAAAGAGAAGACACGCACACACTAACAAAGAGCAGATTGTCGAGAGGCATATGAAATCTCTTTAAATATATCCTATACAACGTTGTGGGTTGTAATTACAGAGCAAAAGGAGCGCTTGAAAGAGATTAAAACCAACATCCCATGGCCTTGGATACAAAAGCATCTCTTAATCGTAGACTTCAAGAAACCAGACCAGATGTGAAGCTAATTTAACGTATTGTTTTCCTCTGTTTGCACAATACGGACGTCTCTTTGAAATAAAGGGGTTTGTTTTCCGCTGAATTTCTTTCTGTAGTTCCTTATCCCGACACCTTATGTGTATTAAACACCGCCTGCTCTTTTAACAGACCCCCTCATGGTCTCCAGTGGCGACTGCATGCCGGAAGAACCCAAGCCCAAGCGGGGGCGCCGCTCATGGCCCAGGAAACGAGTGGCCACGCACACGTGCGACTACGTCGGCTGCGGGAAGACCTACACGAAGAGCTCGCACCTCAAAGCGCATCACCGCACACACACAGGTAAAGCACCACGGAGAAAGGGCTTCCAACACCTTACAACCTTAAAATACACACTCATATGAATATTACAATCCTGCTCTACATAGCAACTGTATGTTAGTAGATTCCACTTTAAGCAATATTTTCAAGCGATTCCGTCAGATAAAAGTTACAGCAGCCTGTTTGTCCCAATGTGATTCTTTTTGATTGCAAATTCAAAACAAAACCGAAAGGACAATGTTTCCAGATGCATGCTTTCCATTGGATAACAACACAGATATGTAATGTCATGTGACATTCCTGCTTTGAGGAAACTGTAACTGTAGACTGCGCCTGACGCAAGACGCGCACTAATTATGTTTGCTGTCAGCTAATCATAGCAATTTGGCCAGGTCTAGCTAGGAAGGTTAGCTATGTATAGCTATGAATATGAAAATCAAAGGATGTGGGGAGGCCAACTTTGTAAGAAGGCATAACATTTAAAGACAAAGCGTTGCTTTATTATTCATTATTAGTATGAAGATTTCGGCTTCTCCTCTTTATATTTTGCCATTTTGCTGTATTTTCCCCGTTTTTGCTGGGTTGTGTGGTTTTATTGTATTTATATAACATGCCACGGGCCACTAAGAAACAAGCTGCGGGCTGCAAATGACCCCCCGGACACCTGGAATGGCATAACTAAATCAGGATTGCGATGTATGTGAATACCAGTCCGAATTACAATTTGAGACATCTTCCATGCAGCTTAACACATAGTTGTGACAAATATAGACATTTATGTTCAATCTGGTCTTTTAAACCATTGATTTCCAACCAGGGGTACGACCACCCCGAGTGGTACGCAAGCAAATTGCATAGGGTACATGGAGACATTTGATTCCCAAGACAAATAAATATTCTCAGCCATTTCATTTTAAGCCAGACAATAAAATAGAACATATGCACTACAACTAGTTCCTCCAGACAGACACATTGTACTTTTGGAGAATCATCAAGACGTATGAGTGAGGGGGTCGGACAACAAGGCTCTGGGGAACTCAAGACAAAAAAGGTTGGGAAAGACCATTAAAAACCACCACTGGTAACATATGCTAGCCGGTGGTTGTGTTCTTAGATGTATTTGGTTGACAAAAAAATATTTAATTGGACTTAGCGATAAATATTATTTCCAAAATGTCAAAACTCATTAAACATTGTTTTTTTCAACTTTAGAAAGAAAGATGCCAAGTATATTGCACAACATAGCAGCAACAATGTTGTCAATGCCGAGCTAGCTGTTGAGTTCATTGTAAAAAGTACGGAAAGCGTGACATGCGTGACTTTTGCACCAACAACTGGGTGGCAACATTTAAAGTGCATGCAGAGGCAGATCAAGTAGCTGGATGCTGACCACTCATGGTCGCCTCAGATGCAACTGCTGCCATCTTGTGGTCTTAATCAGAGCCACAACCGTTAAATCCAACATAGTGCTAATTGCTTTTCTAGCCCACACATTTCAAGTGAATGCAGTTCATTGAATTGGAGCATTACTTATATCAAATTCATTCTTTTATATCATTTAGAGAGATGCTTAGAAATGTAGATCAGCTAGTTTTAATTGTTAAAAGCGTTTGATTCCACATTTCCTTAATTCTCAGGTCATTTCAACATGTTTCCAGCTAAAAACACATTTTGTTTTTTATTTATCAGACTGACAGGAAATTACAGGAGCACAGTGATTTTTGCTTTTTTTTAAAAAAAACCCAAAAACAAACATTTTAAACACCCTCTGCAGCCTCGTACTGTTAGCACATCCTGATACACTGCTGCTAATTAGACTTACTGGTTTTGTTCAGACAGTAAGCGTGCTGTGATAAAAGAACATGAATGGGGGATGGGAGGAGGGCAGGTGCAGACAAAGAACAGGTTGCTACCGATCCTTACTCAAACATAAAACCCCTGGCACCATTAGCTGGGCCTTTTAGCTACAAACAGGAAAGGACCTCTTTTCTGCTGGGGGTTGGAGGGGCGACAAGTGTCAAAGGTCACCGCTAACCCCATTTATGTGCATCGTGTGTTGCCAGGAGAGAAGCCTTACCACTGCGACTGGGAGGGCTGCGGCTGGAAGTTTGCCCGTTCCGACGAGCTGACGCGCCACTACAGGAAGCACACAGGCCACCGGCCTTTCCAGTGCCAGAAATGTGACCGGGCCTTCTCCAGGTCGGACCACCTGGCCTTGCACATGAAGAGACACTTGTGAGGACCGGATGACGACCAAGGAAGGCTGCAGAAATAACATTCAGTATACATTCTACTAGCCTTGGATATGTCAACAAGACACGCTGTGGTGTTCACGGCTAAAAGAGCGACTATCAAGACGAGACCTGTCTGGGTTGTACACGGGACCAAAACTGGAAGTCGTCTTATTTATGTGACAAAAACTTGAGGACCAAGTGCCAGAGACTCTCCCGACTGGAATTTTGTTCTTGGCGTGGAAAATCAGCAGATAAAACATCTCCAGAGGCCTTCTACCTGCAGCAGCGTGCCATTATTCATACAACACTGTATTAACGCATATCTATATTTATATATAATCACATTTCCCCTGCGACTCCATTGATTTCAGGTACAATGTTAGATTATTTATAGCCAGTGGTGCTCAAAGGTTTTCCAAAAAAGGTACCAAAGATTGACAAAAAAGGAAGTAGGGACAAAGTGCCATTAGATTTTTTGCATTCCTCTTCCCCAAAAATAAAAAAATAAAAAATCAGGTTATGACTTTTACTTTTGAGTGGTGACGGCAATCTTGAGATGCACTGCAGTTGCATTGTGCAATAATTTATATGGAAAAAACGTTCATATTTTTGTAATGAAATGAGTGACTCTGAACAAAAAAAGTTGTTTTTATAGCCAAATAATGTAATATAATCGTGATCTTTGTACATTTGTAGATAAAAATCCTTTGTTATTATTGTTTTGTATTTTACAGTATAATAAACATGTATTTCAAATAATGGAACAGTGGTTATTTTTCTTTTTCTAGGCACACCTAAAGTTATATTACACGCACTATAAAAGTGACAGTCGCAAGGAACAAGGCCCCATACATAATATAAAAGTGACATTCGCAAGGAACAAGACCCCATACATAATATAAAAGTGACATTCGCAAGGAACAAGACCCCATACATAATATAAAAGTGACATTCGCAAGGAACAAGACCCCATACATAATACTTTTACAGTTGGAGGACGTCCACTGGGGTGCCTTGTTGCGGTTTTGGTAACATTTACATACACACTGTAGGATGTACTGGGACACACTGTGGCCAACATTCCAGTACATCCTGCTGTTTATCCAAGATGCGTTCATGTGCATCTTAAAAGATGTGTATTGGATGCATTCATCAAAGATGGCATTGAAAACCTACAAATGACAAACTACATGCATAAACAAACACTTACGCAGTAAATGCTCTAAACGATTTCAAATTTTAGTAAACATGCTGTAAAACATTGAACGAGGAAACGCTTTTAAAACGTAGCCGGTAAATATTGACTGACTCACCGAAGGATGTTGGGGATCCCCACCTTGTGGTCTCCGCCGCCCTCTCGTGGTACTCCTAAGAGGTGCAGCACTGTAGACTCCCGGGAATTAAAACAAGTGGAGCGTTTCACAAGACAGTCGACATGTTGCGTCATACCAGCAGGTGGAGGTTGACAATATATCGAAACAGCACAGTGCGTGGCGGCAAAAATTAACAATTACAATTGAAAAATATGAACTATTTGCAATTAAGACAGCAGAACACATTGCATTTATTTATTTAAGAATGGGACGCGTATTGTGTGCGTGTATGCCACATACACGATTGTCCATCTGGTTTACATGCTCATGAAGGATGTATTGGTGGAAAAGCCATTACTAATGCAGATTTAATTCTCAAACTTAAAAAAAATAGTACAAATAGGACATATGTGTACACAGCGATCAAAAAATTGAAAAAGAATTATACTTATAGTGTCACTCAATTTAAAAGTGAACAGAAAGGGCTAATAAAACACATTTTGGGGGGAGATATGTAAGCATATTATACTGTGTATGTATATCCAATGACAAAAATCTAAAGTAGAAATAAATGTCAATCAAGTAATAGTCAGGGTTTAAGTCATCCATCATTCGTCATCGAAGTTCTGCTGCAAAAGGAAGTTGGCAGCCAAGTTCTCATTCTTCTCACAAGCAAAGTAAGCTTGTATAACGAGTCCCTCTGGAAATCCTAAGGCTTTTAACTGCAACAAATTAGACACACAAATTAGCCGCACGCACGCCTTCTCACGGACAAAGTAGTTAAGTCATGGATGCCAGAGTCCTCACCCTCTCAATGGCGTCTTTCTCCTGCGGGGTGACCTGGATGTAGCTCATGTTACTGCCACTGTGAGAGTCACCCGGCGCCCCCGCGGTGCTCCCACCTCCCCCGTCCATCGACGACGGCTCGGGGAGGGGTTCGTTCAGCATCTGTATGAAGTGCTCTTGATTGTTGCTGATTTCCTACAGTGATTAACCAGTGTTAGGCGTACAGTATCTTGCTTAATTTGAGTACCCCCTTTCACTTTAGCAACAATTTTATTATACCTTCTTGGGATGTAAATCTCTTAGTGGTGGACGGTTTGGTTAGAATCTGGATACACAGGTTACGATGCGATTCAGAAACATTTTAAAAGCAGAATGATTTAATACAGTGTATAAACGATACAATTCCATTCTACGGTTAATGTTTGTTGATGCAGACACTCATCACACATTAGAAAATAAATACGCCGATTCTAAAGTATTTTTCAAAAGAGCACATATCCCCATATTTTCAGGTGTAATGATTAAAAAAAACATTTTTAAGTAATAACAATAATAACAATAATCACATTTTATGAATTAGCAATTTTAGAAATACGGTCCATTATTTTATTTAAAAATATATATATATAATCCCAGTTTTGTATACGTTGTTTGATGCAAGGGACATGTGCCCCTTTGTTAGACACAACTAGGAACGGAGGGTAGAATTTACAGGTCATGCATCTGCAGTTAATTGTCTTATTTACAGGTCTGCAGTTAGTTGGTTCCAGACCACTGACTGTGAGAAGAGAATTTCCGCAAAGTGGGATTAAAACATTAATAAATGGAATATTTTTGTAGTTAAAGCATAGAAAACTTAATTATGACTTTGTAAATACAATTGTTACCATTATTAGAGCCCTGTAGACATGAAATAAAAATCAATTTTACACTCCAATTATGCCCATGTTTACACCACATTACGCAACTGGAATGCGCAGGCTATGGGATCGCTGCAGGAACGCAAAAGAAAAAACATAGCATGCTACTGTAACTAGTTAACCTCCAATTTGTTGAATCTAAACTTAAGGTTTTCAAAAGGAGTGTGGAAGAAGCCAAATACTTTTCACTCTTTCCTGTTGGTCATGACATGGCTGACTACATGCAGTGTGACGGTAATGTAATCTAATGTGATGTCTCATCAATGTAACATTACTGACACCTAGTGACCAGAATACTACCTATAACTTGTCTTTCAATATTCATAAACCACCAAACAGGGATCAATAGGGCATTTTTACATACAGTAATATTTGTATACCTGCAGAAGCTCTGGGTTTTCCCTGCCAATCTCCTGCAGCAGAGCGGGAAGCAGTGCGGCGTTCTGCTGGATCAACTGCCGCATCATGTAGAACTGGGGCTGATTCCTTAGGAAACTCAGCGGATTACCTGAGAGCACGATGAAATCCAAAATGCAATAAAAATAAACATGTTCTACTTGAAAACACCAAGGCTGCAGCTGTGTGAGGCTTCCCTTACCTGAACCTTCTGACGCACCAGTGGTGGCCAAGTTGCTTATATCACCCGTAGGTCCACTTGGAGCTCCACTCAGCGGTGGCAACGCGGCATCAGACCCTCTGGCTTGGACCTGGTCTCTAACTGGGATGCCCTTATGGAACAGTCATATAATGTAAATGTTTCAATCAATTTCTTGTACAAAATCTCACATTTCAAGAACCATTTCAGATACAGTACATGTTCTCAAGGAACAATATTATAGAAATTACATAACTCAACATTGTGTAGTCAAGGCCACCAAAGCCTCCTGTGCTGGCCTAAACACGATCAGAAGCGCAGACCTACATTTACACCTGAAACTCCAGAATTTGTTCATAAAAACGCATCAATTTATTCCCGACTCTAGTATCTTCGTTTTGTAGCGCGTCTTGGCTGCACTGCTTTCAGGGGTGCATGTGAATATTAAGATTTTTCTCACAATTCAGCTTCTGTGCCTTACCAAGTTGCCCATGGCCTTCACAATCAGGAATCCTGACAAATGTCAATTAAACGCTGTTTCTTTAACCAATCGGATTTCATATTCACCTCACAGGGTCAGCTAGCAGGCCCACAATATCATCACCATTTTCCCGCCCCCTGATTCGCTGATCAGAGCAAAACTGTTCAACAAGCCAAGTAACACCCAAAATGTCTGCTGGAGGAGTTATTTAAAAGTGTTATTGTCATGTTATTAAATATTGACTCTAAACTACTCCAGATGATGTTGTAGTGTGGAGGTTTGGAGTTTTCGGAACCCTTAACCACCAAGCAATACATTTTACAAGGCCCATTTTGCTGAGTGCCAAAATGACATATGCAAATTAAGAAATGTTCAAAGTTACTAGCAGAAATGGAGGTCAGGTGTATCTGATGATGCGTTCAAAGATAAAGGGTTAACTGGGTTTCTTTCTTTAGCAACAATGGTATTGTAGCTTCATGGCGGTTTTTCAGTTTCCAGTTTGCCATCGAGTCTAATGTGTTGAGGAGTTACTTGGTGAGGGAACAGTGGGTAGTGCTGATGTTATTTTGGCGTTGTTGTGGCCGACAGTAACCACTTTTGCTCCAGTCAAGAGATTGTTGAGCATTTACTCCCAATACACAAAATTCCTCTCTGTAATGCCACAACATTTTGTATATTACTGATGGTTTGTATCGTTTCAACGTGATAGCGCTACTATCAAGAAGTGGTACCAAATGCACGACCAAGTGCAGTTTTTATGAGTAGAAATTTACAATCCACTGCAAATGACTCAACACCCAGCCGTTATTGTCTAAATAGCCGGCAACACAGGTGAGTAGCTGTATACTGTAATTATGTCGAACCCGACTGTAGGCATGTAAGCATGCATGAGGGCGAACTGCAGGAAACAAATATTCCAACATGTTCTGTGACAACAGGGCATGACGTTCTCCCTTGGAAACATGGGCCGCATGGCAGTTTTCCAACAAGCCCAAACACTCCTCCAAGACGACTAGTGCCATACTGAAAGAGCTGATGGGAGTGGCCAAATCTGTCTCTTGACCTGACCTGAACCGCTGAGCACATGGAGGCTATCATCAAACAGAAAGATGCAAAAAAAATGGAAGAAGCTCAAGGTGTCTAGCCTCCACCAGCCCCACCAGTGATCATCATGGAGGAGTGGAAAAGGATTCCAGTACCAACCTGTGCAGCTCTTTCATTTTCAATAGTGCTAGATAAACGATTCAATTCTCTAGCATTGTCCTCAGAGAAGATATACTGTCATAAAACTGGTTGCTGAAATGTGAAGGATGACATCAAACACAAAATGTCAGCCTTTACAACAAGGGTGGGTATCTTTTTGACTCGCGGGCCACATTGGCGTAAAGGAGTATGGCAGAGGGGCCGTCTATACGTAGGTGGTCGTCAAGCAGAATGGCATACTTACTCACGGTGCAACAAAATAACACGCAGCAAGTTAACACATCACATAAATCAACTACTGCTACTATGTGGCTAATAACAACCAAGCACTAAACATAACATGTAACCTAACCTGTTATCTACATGTGGCCGCAGGGCATGCTAGGTAGTCCTGGATCTCAGGAGTATATGAACGTCTCTACTTGTTTAAATTCCCTGACGACCTCCTCAACATGTTTTGCAGTAAAGCAAAAATGCGACCAACATGGCGAGATGTTAGGAGAGAGTACCAGAAACTACTCTGCATGCCTTGCGGCAGGAATATATGGGTGTAATTTTGGCATGGATGTGTGTAAGTTTATTTGTATGCCCACATGGTGCAGTAGGTAGGTTACATGCGTGTCACATGCGTGTTGACGTGCCGTTTGGATGACTTTTTTGAACAAGATACAGACTGCATCTGAATATTTTCTGTGTGATTCAAGCGTGTCACAGTGGCATGCCATGTTGCCAGATACTGTTTTGATGTTAAAGGTTTAAAAAATAAAAGTAATTTGGAAAGGCCCAACGGGCCGGATTAAGATGTTTGGCCGGCCTGATGTGGCCCGCGAGCCGCACTTTGCTCACCCATGCTTTACAAAGAAAATAATGCTGGGTTTTGATGTGTTTATGTTCTTTACTGCAAGCAGGTACTCCACTGCTCGGTCTGGGTTGTTGAAGCTCGCTCTTAGAGCCGCCACCACCTGCTCCCTCTCATAGCCCATGAGCATCATCTCGGTCACCATGGCATCGTACGATGGACCTGTCACTAGGAGAGGACTCCAGCAGTCAATTCCATGTTTGACCAAGTGAAAGTATGACAGGAATAATGAGCAACGTGCCTTACCAAGATTTGAACCTGCCTCGTCGATTAAGCTTGAGGGAGCCGTTGAGCTTCTGCAGGAAAAAAAATAAAATAAAGAGTGGTGATCACGCAGGTCAAATCAACACAAGAGCTAGCATCACGCTGTTACCCGACAGAAGGGAGAGCTGGGTCGGCAGCAGCAGGCCGCCTCGCTTCTGGTTCCCCATCTGCTGGGGCACGCTCTGTGGGCGTCTGTGAAGTGGCCGGCGTCGTCGAAGGTGCCGCCGTGCTGGGTGTTGAAGGCTGAGTGGCAGCTGAGGCCTTTTTAGGCTACATGTTCATGATTAGGATACAAAAACATAAATATTAACACATCTAGGATCATCTCTGACAATGCAATTGGCACTACATGATCAGCAATAATCTTTAACTATATAAGTGACCGAGTATCAGACTTTTCTTTTAAGAGTCTTAATTGAGAGGAGGCCTTTATTTGTACAAATGCCTATGGACACAAATGCAAATTGGTCATTTTAATTGCAGTACTGTACAGTGTGCAGTGCAGTGTGTCTTTCTGACAAAGCTGCGTTTATTCACATTTGCCCTTGCTGCACAGCTTGCTGCACAGCTTGCTGCACAGCTGTAAGACCGTGCTAATGTTTCATTAACCATTTGGTTATTTTTCACCAATGATAATTGTCAATCACATCAGATCTTACTAAAAGAAGAACAGCGACAAACCTTTGTCACCATGACGACAACAAAGTTCTTCTCATCAATTTTGTATTCTTTGAGCGAGGAGTCATCGCTGAGGATTTTACCTGAGGACAAAGGTAAAAATAATTAAACACCGTTTTGCTGTGACAGCTACAATCGAGGCTAAAACTGTATCACATTATATCAACATGTATTGGTTCCGTTATTAAATGAAACCAATTATGTAAGATGAAATAGCAATGTTATAATAAACAAAGCCCTCCACATCTTGAACACACTAAACCAATACCATAGAGCAGGGGTTTCCACAGAGCCCACAGCTTGTGTACTCCGGCTTCTTTCCACAAACCAAAAACAAACATCTTAGGCTAATATTTGGCTAATAGGGGTGTCACAAGATCTCACACGAATAAAATGTCTTCTCATTCAGCAGAAAAAAGTCTCGTGGGCACAAGGCCTGGGACAGTAATAAATAAATCACACATTCATTTTCTATACCGCTTATCCTCATTAGGGTCACTGGGATACTGGAGCCTATCCCAGCAGACTTTGGGCGAGAGGCGGGGTACACCCTGGACTGGTCGCCAGTCAATCGCCAATTAACCTAACATGCATGTTTTTGGAATGTGGGAGGAAACCGGAGTAGCCGGAGAAACCCCACACACGCACGGGGAGAACATGCAAACTCCACACAGAAATGCCCAACGGAGATTTGAACCCAGGTCTTCCAGATCTCCTGACTGTGTGGCCAATGAAATAAAAATGAAATTAAGAAACTTGCAGGCCTCAATATTTTGCCATGTGCATGAGTCTCTTTTCATCGTCTCTGTGCATTTGTTTCAGCACCTTGCCGCATTTGTTCCATAGAACAACGGTAAGAACAGAGTGAGCCCCTTTGTCAGTCATACATTATGTCTCTGTGGGAGGAGGCGTGGCCGGTAGCATACGCACAGAGTGCAGAGGAGTGAAACATACAAATTAAATTAGTTGTTAGCAGTATTTTGTTATATATTTTTAAATATTTTTTACATTGTACTTTTCTTAAAAGTAATGTTAAAATCTTTTTTCTCGCAGAACCAATCGCACGGTCTAGTGTCTCATGCCACCTCCAGTGGTTAATATACAGCATGTGTGTGTATAGTGTGCCCTCGATTAGCTAGTGACCGGTCCACGGTGGATCCAACAGCCCCCGCCATAGACAAGACTTTAAATATGAAGGTATTTCGGTACCTTCATATTTAAAGGTAACATAGTCCACATAATACCAGCATAGATTAGTTTCTGCCCAGCAACTGGGAAGTTGTCCTGTCCCTTCTCTTGCTCGATCCGCTCTTTTAATGTTGTCACCTGTAAGGGAAACATGACAATAACGTGAATTGACCTTGATCCACCGATTGGAAAAACTTGTCAACGTGAAGCCCGACATCGACAAAAATAAACACATTGTGAAATCGGGGAGTTGAGTACAGGTGTTTGTCGGGTTAAGGTGTTTTGCGGTTATGAACACACTACAAACAAATAAAGATGTAATTTTGGTCAAAACACTTGACTGGCTTGAGCATTAGAGCATGCGCTGCAAGGATACTGTGTTAACTTGACCCATGCACTGCTGCACGGAGTGGATAAGATCGCTTCTTAAGGAACTCTACCCACTTTATGTCTGCCAAGTGCAATGCAGGCCGTTCTGGTAGAAACGCGCCCAGATAGAGAAAAGCCATCGCCATTGTAGTGAAAATAAACACCATTAAAAGCTCCCGAGAGAAGACAAACACCCACCGACGAGGACCGCACTTTTGGTCTTAACCGCTCGACTGTTGCAACCATAACAGGTTGAAAGATTGATCCTTGAGCAAAGTAAAGGATCTGCTCCTATGAAAGTGACAGTAATAACTGTGCAGAACAGTGGTATTATTATTTTTGATGGAAAGGTTGCTTGTGCTCTGGCTGGAAGACCAGAATCAATACCCCGGTGAATTTGGCGTTCCCTTAGGTGGAACGTCCTGCTTGCACCAAAACTCGCCTTACGGTGGCGTCTAGGAAGGGGACTTGTTCGTTCCCCGAGGACTGCCCGTCAACAGTTACGAGTTAACGGAGTGAAGCAGTTTGGCACGAACTGAGCTCCAAAGTATACCTAAAGTCATAAACAACCTGGGAAGCCTCAGCGGGTCTACCCTCTTTTAGTAACGCGTGGACCTGCACGACGAGCAGGCTGATTTGTAGCTAAACGCTGCGAGACGAAACATGGCGCGATGGGTTGTTGTCATCTATGAACAGCAACGGGCTGTGGCGAAACACCCATTTGGGTTTCAGTCCGTCGCCCCCCTCCCCCCCTTGGTTCTTACCGTTTCCTCCTCGTCTATGTCGATTCGGAACGTCTGCTGTTGCAACGTTTTCAAAGTAATCTGCATTGCGACTGCGGGTTTCTATCCACGAATCAGGCTTGACTGGGACACGTTCAACTGGCGGGACGGTGTTTCGGATTCGCTGGCTACATTACAAACTGTCAGCCGCCATGCCTCGGCGCCACTCTTCTTCTACGCTCCCCTGTGTGAGGGCGCGGAGTGCTAGCGCCCCCTAGCAACTGGTCTGGCCTTCACAGGCCGGGCTCGACATAATTAATAACCGATCAATCACGTTGTCGACCAGTTCATCCGATACAGGACTACTGGGTTTGCATTACTTTTTAAAGCAGTCAAACGTAACCTATCAATTGTCTTATTTGTGCTTTTTGGATCATTTACTGTTGCGTTAGGCTACACTCGGACATCTGAAGACGCGTAGTATGTGCTCATCTTTGTCCGCTTCCGCGATAATACAATTACGACACACTTGCCTTTATGTTGTGTCCTTTAAATTTAATTACGTCAGTTATGCGTGCAGTCCAGTCTTTGGATTGTGACGTTATGTCTGTTCAAATTTCCAAGGTAGAAAAACGCAACATGTGGCCTTCGTGCACACGTGCTGCTCAAAAAGTTCCTTTTTTTTGTTTGTTTAGCTTTTCTTGCCTTTTGTCATATTGTATATTGGATTCAATCAATTAGACCAAATTATGGGGATCTCCGTGGAGAATGGAGACGTTAAAATACGTATTTTTAGCGTTTGCGACGTGAAGCGCAGTTGCCGTCTCGTTTTGATGACGTAACACGAAGCGCCTGTCCATACAGTAGCTTATTACAGTATAGTAATATGGGCTTGTGCTGAAATAACACAAGCTTGCCTTTTCACGTAGAAGGTGTTACATTTGTGTATTTCTCTTCTCGATGTGGTGAAAATGCATCGTGTGTGGACTATTGGATGGCCACCATGGGTGCATTTTAAGTTATTCCCAGTGACTACATTGTTTAGCAATACTATGACTATATTCCGTTGAATTTGTTGATGTTGCTTTGTGCAGCATCACCCATTCCAACTTTGCTATCCTTTGGCTTTTATTGACATCTGCCTTGCAAGCGTCCCAAGTACGTTCAGTGACGTGTGCGCGTGGTGATCTCAAGTCAAACATGCAACGGTGGAGCGTATGAATCTGTCAATCTTTATACTTCAATCCTCTCAAATGCCTCCATCTGGCCTCTCTCCATCAGTTCTTCTCTGCCCTCGTCTGCTGGCAGATGTCCATCAGAAATTCTTCATGTTGTGTCCTTCTTTGCCCCTCCATCCTCCATGCTGCCGGTGCCGTCTGAAGCGGTAAACTGTGTGATTAAAATCTGAGCCTCTGTGATCTGGAAATAGCTCCAAGACTTGACATCAGACATGTGAGATAATGTCTTGGCGATTCTTGTGGTGTTAGAATGAGATCATGACAATATGAAAAGGTCACAAACAGATCAGCCCGACTTGTGGTATTGGTGACGATGGAAACAGCATCCTCAGCGAGTACAGTGGTACTTTAGAGTACAGAAAACAGGCATGACCAACTTGAGGGTCAGGATTTTAAAATGTGCATAACTTATTTTATTTTTATTGATACTGGTTTCACAAAAATTGCAGGATTTGAAAACACCACCACCTTTTTCAAGTAGCTACAGGCTTATATACACACACAGGATATTGTATATAGGCATGTATATATCAAGAGAAAAATGTGGTCTATGTTTGTATTGTACCTTCTACTACTATACTTCAGCAACCTATTTTACTCTATAAAAAAAACGCTCTAAAAAGACCACATTTGACTGCCATACAAGCTGTCCCAATGCTACATGGGGCTAAATGCTAATGGCAACATGCTAACATTCAAACATAAATGGAAAATATTAGAGTATATACAGCAAATTTCACTAAATATTTAAAATACATATAATACTATCACACTGCAGTAAAGTATTTCACTTTATCAATAAAAATAAGACATTTTCTACCAAAAGATGAAGATTTGACAGCCATACAAGCTGTTTCAATGCTGCGTGGAGGCAAATGCTAATAGCAACATGCTAACATTCTCACATAAATTGAAAAAATTAAGTATATACAGCAAATTTCAGTAAATGTTTAAAATACATCTAATACTGCAGTGAAGTATTTCACTTTAGCAATAAAAATACAAGACTTTCTCTACCAAAACGACAAAGATTTGACAGCCATACAAGCTGTTCCAATGCTACATGGGGCTAAATGCTAACGACAACATCAATTTTGATGGAGGAATATCATAGCTTGGGGTTACATCCAGTATGGGGGTGCGGAAGAGATGTGCAGAGTCGATGGCAACATCAACTGCCTGAAGTATATGAACAAATACATGCTACCCATTAGCTTCCAAATTACAAGAGGGAGCAAATTCTTCAAAAGGATGGCACTTCAGCCATTGTTGCCAACTTGGTGATTTTGTCGCTAGATCTGGCGACATTTCAACCCCCCTTGACACTTTTTTCAAATATGACATGCGGCAAATCTAGTGATTTTTCTGGTGTCATTGGGGACTTTTCTGGTATTTGGGGACTGGTTCTGTTGACAAGTTAGCCCCCCCGAGGCAGTCACAAGCTGGCCATCTACTGTTTTTTTAAAATGAAGCTCGATTGCTATTACATATATTCACTAGAATGTAGTGTGTGCTACTCACGAACCATACAGTTGAGCCGTACAATAAACACAGCAAAATCTGTTATTTGCTGTGCAATTGTGCTAATTTTAAAACATTGTCAATAGCCAACGTCAACTCAATAAATACCAATGTATTTTAGGTCGTTTTTCCCTCTACATTTTTTTTAAAGCCACACTGCTTCAGTGTGAAAACTTAGAGCTAAACGCTAACATTCTTATATTACTGAAAAATATGTAAAGTGACTTCATCAAAAATGAAAATGAATACTGTTTTTCTCGTAAAATGTTACATTTTAAAGCCATCCTAGCTGCACCAAGGTTAATTGGCTCTGCGATTTAATGCTAATAAGGCTTATAAAAACTAAGTTCAGCAAAGCCAAATATAACGCTTGAACAAGGAGAAGGTCGTATAGAATGAATGAAAAGACGAGTGACCATTATCTGATAACTTTATTATCAAGTTAAAAAAAGACAATGAATTACAATATTTACAGAATATCCAGAGATAAATGGAATAAATTGTAAACAATCATCCTAGGCAACAACACAACCCACCATCAGGAAACAAGATTTCTACGAGAAGAAAGGCAAGAAGGACAGATTCTAGTGTCAACTTATGGAACCAAAGGAAAAAAAAAACAGAAAAAATTGAAAACAAAATCTAAACATATGTACAAAGTATCCAGTGTGTTGTCAGCAGAGACTCTACTTTTGGGCGTACAGTCAAAAACAGAGCGGGGATTTGTAAGTCACATACTACTCAAAAAAGATCACAGAACAACAAATGGTTTTTGGGGTCGACAGCCTCATTTCTACAGTTGTCACCAAAACAATAATTTCAACATCTCGTCAACAATCGTGGGAGCTGCCTTTTAATTATGAATGGTTTTAGGTAACTACAAGCTGGCTGTGTCAAAAATGGAAAACTCAAGCCCCAACCCGACGGGTATGGTGAAAGGGGTGAAATGGGAGCATGGATTGGCTGATACATTCCCACTCTTCTGTCAACCACGATAACGGGAGGCGGGCCTTCGGGGGAAATGACGGGTTGCCGACCGGATATATTTTTGTCCTTACCATGTTGTTCCTATTCTAAAATAATTTTATCACATTGATCTTCCTATCATGGGACGTTTTTCCATTTCAAATGTAATTTTGTACAGCAGGGTATTGGATCGGGAATCCCAAAAAACTCCCAAATAACATTAACAATGAGACCACTAAAATAACGGGAGTTAGTCTATCTTTTCTGAAACACCATAGTTCAAACATTTAACAAGTAGTTTTCTGTACACGGCTGCAAACGGAAAGTCTGACAACAGATAGCAGATTTCCCTTTTAGAAAGAGGGTCACAGCAGCGCACACAGCAGGCTGGAGAACCAGTTCATTAACGATAAAATGTACTGCGCATCTCGACTAAATGCGATCAAAACGTAGTCATCGGTTACCTGGAATTCTGGACTAAAATTTGATTGCTAATCGTTTCCTCATAAGGCTTTAGGGCGTTTGAGCAGCAACTTTCAACATAGTACAATCTCTGCCTACTGTTTTTTTGTTTTATGTTGTCAACATTAACTCTTCATCTACAAAACGAGAAACATTAATACAAAAGACTAGACACAAAGAAGAAAAGGAGGAGGGGAATGAAACCAGTTTAAAGGTCAAATGGTAGCAGTACCAAGGCAAGGCTTTCTATGTAGGTTGCACTTGTCTTTTTATTATACCCTTTATATATATATTTACCTTTTTTTTCTCTCTCTCTAAAAAAAAAGTCTTATATTTTGGGGTTTAGAGATGTATACAACCAGCGGATCACACTGAACTACTTCTCTCCAAGCAAATCAGAGGTTTTCTTCCCATCACACGCACACCACACACACAAGTGACCTGGAGAGACCCATCACACAGAAGAAATATATATTGCCATTACCAAATATATGCTATCAATTATTTTTCTGATATTGAAAACAAGATTCATTTTTGTTTTCAAAAAATAATCTTTCAAAAATGGGTCTTAAAAAGGAGGGTGGGGTCTTATATGCGGGGCAGTATGTAAATTGTATTAAGCAATGAGTCGGTTTTAACACGTCTAGGGTATCCTTACAACCTAATAAAACATTTCATGTACAGACGACAAGGTTGTCGGAACTAGTCCTCTCACTGTGCAAAACCACCAGTATCTATGCCAGGCCACTAGAGGCCACTGTGATTTTGTAACTAAAAGTTTCATGTTTACATGAAAGCTTTTTCTAAAACTATTGATTCTGTGGTATGAGTGCCACTAGTGGTACGCAGGAACACTATTCATATTTAATATTAATAATATTGTAACTTTGATAGTAAGTGAAAGATAGTGATGTGCGGAAGGATACTGACATATCAATAACTCTGATACCAGCTTTTTATGCTCTAAAATTGATTCTCAAATCAAAATATCAATACTTTTGAGGCATTTGATGATATATCATTAACTACAGTTATTAAGATCTTGTCTAGATAATACCAATTGGTGGGAACTACTTTTTCTTCCGCCTGAGGAAGTGAGTAATGTGTAAGCTCAGCAGCATAATGAGCCGTCAGTCAGTGTCTGTTGAAACGATAGTAAATGGAGCCATGTGTCAACTGTGAATAGAGTTTTCATTCTTTCGGTAGTTCTTACTACATAATTATTTATTTTAATGGTTTTATTATTTTACTTGTCCTTTTTTATTGCTTAAAATACAATTTTCACATTGTATATGATTTTGTCCTGTCCTGTGTTTTTTCTGTTGTTACATATTATCTTGGCTCTCCCTGCTACCTCAATATACTTCAGGATAGAAAATAAATGTTATGATTTTAAGCACTAATACCACTTTTTAACATAAGGTGTATTTGCGCAATGTAACGGATCCATATCGCCAAACACCAGCCTGAATTTTACTTTTGTTTTATTTGCACAAAAAGATAGAAGAATCCAAATAGCCTCCTGGTAAAAGACAAGTGCAACCTTTGCGCCTTAATCAAGATACCAACCGTCGTCTCATCCATGAGTGTGAATGAAACATGTTGTACACCCCCCCCCCCCGGGTGCACAGCTTAAATCATGATGGACTGGAAAACAACATCTCACAGGGTTAAGGTTTAATCCAATATCCACTATTTTTCATCAGTGAAATTACAGAACAACAAAACAGTACAGTCCAAACACGAAGGGTGCCACAGGCTGAAGGCTTATACGTAGTATAATCATATTAAGGGATCTAAAGATAGCAATTTGCTACAAAAAACATGGGTGGTAAATTGTCATTAGATCTACAAATGAGGATTTGCAAAAGAAGTAGAATAGATAAGGTGCAAGCCTTACTCAAGGTTTTCAAACACAAGGCTTCAATGGGAAAATAAGGTAAGGTAGCTTCTACACTGGGCCATCTGTAAATGCTCTCATATTTACTTCTAGTTTATGCGGGTGTAAAAGGTGCTTCGAATAGCTCAATTTGGATCATTTTGGGCAACATTCTATAAATAGTTTTAATATAGGTGGGATCTGTCACGGTAGTTTTGACCAGAATGTCGGTAATAAAACTTCACTATTGGTTACCAATATATTAAAAATCTGTCCTAGGGGACCACCCATTTAATTAAGGAGCTCCGCCTTTTTTTTTTTTAAGCAGCACAACCTAATACTTATATATGTAACACCTACAATCTAATAACGCGCCAACTCATAACATTTTTTTTCACTTGTAATTGTTTTTTTAATTTAACTTCCTATTTCGACCTAACCTTCATGTCCCAAGAGGGTCCTCAGTCTGGTCAACCCAGCTGCTGATCCTTTTTGGTGTCAAGCATTTCTTTGTCGTCCTCGCACTGACTTTGCGATAGATCCGAAAGGTTCTGATTCTCTTCTCGGTTGCCAGAAAGGTCCAGTCCGGTGTTGATGGATGTGGAGGAGAGGGAAGACAGAGCAGAGGCCTCCATTGTGGAGTTTGTGCTGATGTCCAGTTGATTGTTGTTCACCAGCCTAACAAAGATCAAGGCATTTTAGAGGGGTAAACTCTTTTTGACACAAGAAAAACGCACGTATATATTGCAATTTACAACTGAATAAAACTGCAATTACAGTGTAGTTAGTGAAGTCTAAATGAAAGAAAATTCAATTTGTGGTTCATGTTGGCACAAATCCAATCACTTTTGACTTCTATTCATTGTTCTATTTTCATTTTAGTCAGGATTGTCACCTTATCTGCCATCTCACTTTATCTGACACCCTCCATAGGGGCTCATTTATTTAACTTGTATAATCTTTTATCTCAATACGGTATTAATGTTCATTTAATTTAATAAGAGAACCATCCGCCGTTCTGAATATCCTGCCGTGCCACTTTCGGAAGTTAAAGAAAATGTTCCCGTTTTGTATCCAGTTTACGAGCAAATCTGGAGATTATTTAGTTGGCATGTGTCTCATTTTGGCTTTGAAAGCAAGCAATAAATACATTAAATGGAAATAAAAGTGTGGAGTTCTGCAGGTGTCTGTCCTTTGCCCCTCCTAACATCCAATGTTACCACTGAGTGCCACGTCAGTATGAACACACATTTTTATGGATTAAATCATTAAACTGAAATAATTTGGTTTCTCCATTTTTTCACATCCCAGATGTAAGATCTATACTTAACGAAAGATGGAGGCACGTACACAGCGAAGCCTGGCGTCTCTTCCATATTTGCAGTTTTGTAGTTACTGAGAGCCTCATTCAGTTTTCTAGTATATGAGATGTTAATTTGTAGCGATCGCCATTGGCAGTGCTCTTAATTTTTTTAAACTTCCACTTACTATGAATGATGCTGATTGGATTATGACTACTGGACTATAAATCCTTCGTTGCTTACAAATTTCCAAGTTCTCTGTTGTTTTTGGCTTGTTTTCAGAATGCAAGTTGCTTGTTTCTCCTACGCATAAGAAGGATTTTTACAAGCTACATTGTGCTATTAACTATGTATCAGTTGAAGTGATTATACAAAATAATTACCTGCCAGACACGACTGGTGCTCTTTAATCAATGTACGACAAGCATCTTGAGCTGGATGCCGAGCGATTTGCACAGAAACAATAGCGGTCGCTGCAGTATGATGGCTACTTTTCCATCCAACCAGACATTTTCTATGCTGCTGTATGCTGGAGCCTATCCTAGCTGACTTCGGGCGAGAGGCGAGGTACACCCTGGACTGGTTGCCAGTCAATCGCAGGGCAGACAAACAAACATTCACACTCACATCCATACCTATGGACAATTTAGAATTGCCAATTAAGCTAACATGCATGTTTTTGGAATGTGGGAGGAAACCGGAGTACCCGGAGAAGATGCAAACTCCACACAGAGATGGCCAGTGGAGATTCGAACCCTGAACCTCCTGACTGAACATTTCCCCGACCTAATTTTCCTAAAATAAAACTTTTATTTTGTTTTCTTTTTCATAAAATGACATTTACAATACGTCTTTTCTGTTAATATTTTACCTTTATTCTCGCAAATTAAAGCGTGTGATGTTTTTTTTTTTTTTACATTTTCCAACTATTTCAACTTATTGTAAATTATCTTCTCCTAGTATTATGACATTATAACCATAATATTTTGACTTTTTAATCATAATACTATAACTTCTCCTGCAACGTAATTTTCCAAAAATTACAACTTTTGTTTGTCCTAACACTTAAGATTTTCTAAAACATCTGCTTTTTTCTTTAATATTTCATCTTTATGCTCTTCCTCATTATGTTATGTCATGTTATTTTAGTAACATTGAGACTTTTCTGATTAGATTATAAAATTTCTCTTAATATTTTCACTTTATTCTTGTAAAAATACATATTTGGTTTAGAGAAAAAATGACTCCCAGGCCACACTGTGGACACCCCTGGTCTAAAATAGATTTATCATGTTTCTACTTTTTGCACCGTCTGACTTATAATATAGTATATTTCCTCAAATAGTGACTTAGGTGTGAAAAGATGCCATGCCCCGATAATAGCTGAGTGCATCATCCGTCACGCCTGGTATAAATGCCTCCTTTTCATATTTAGCCCCTTGGGATAACACTAACAGCCACAAGGGTGGCTGTAATTACTTTTATTAATCTTTAATTAGCATCTTTATCACGAGGAACACTGCATGCTGTGAAGACGTGGCATCTGTCAAACTGAAGTTTACCATTTTAAGAGAAAGTGCATACAATATTATGTCACATAAACATGAATTTGGAAATGTATTAGGAAATACAGAAAGTCCTCATTTGGTATCTTGTGATGCACTTGTCTTGTTTCATTTGTTTTCTGTTATAAATCAGCAATAGGTAAAAAAAACCAATACGAACATGCCATGGCGAAGGACATGACGTTCCCACTCTAAATTGTTAGTGAAGCAGCGTCCACAGAACTCGCAAGGAAGACGCTTCTCGCCCTTCTCACTGCTGCTGCTGCTACTACTGCTTGGAGAAGCAAGGACTTCTGGGAAATAAGAGTTCAACACATGGTTGACTTGAGTGTCTAGTGGGAATAGATTGGACAGGAAAGCAAAGTCACTAATGTTATTTATTTTACCTTGTAGGGCAGGCCTGTCTTCCTCCATCTCCTTGAATCTCTCCTCTTCTTCTTTGATGATGCCGTCCCGCTCTTCATCCCTTATGCCTCCTCCTTCCTCTCTTGGGTTTTCTATCACTTCCATGCCTTCATCATCCTCCTCCTCCTCCTCCTCCTCCTCCTCCTCCTCCTCCTCAGCAACAGCAGTACTTCCATCGACCGCCATCTTCATCTCATCGCTATGCTCCTGTGCTTCTTCCACTTCGTCCCCCTCGCTGCTGCTTTCATGTTCCTTCATCATCTCCAGCTGGTCCAAGTTGACGCGGCCCATCAGTTCAAAGTTGCGGATGACCTGATCAAAACCAGAATGTTTGACATCCCAGTGGATATTTCAACTTTTCAACTTATCGTCATCTTACTATTTTTCCTTTGACTAAAATCCAGAAATGATCTCATGAGTGTTCCATAAACATATCACTTTCCTTTACATCCATGTGCACATTGGAGAAAGGCAACCACATGTTCCCCTCCTGACCTTGTGCTCGAGGCGGAGGTGCTCCTCAAGCTGGCTGCGGCGTCGGCTGTCGTAGTAGCACAGCTGGCATTGGTAGGGCTTGACTTCATCGTGCTTCTGCAGGTGGATGTGAAGGGCCTGATCGCTGGAGCACGTGAAGGTGCACTTGTGGCAGCGGAACACCAGGCCTTGGAGGTGACGCGACAGTTTGGAGCGGTTCACTTCCAGTGGACCCATGCGCTCTTCTAAGGAAAGGTGGGGGAACGAGAAGACCGTCATACATATGAAGAGATGATGCTTGAGTGCCAAGAGTGATCTCACTGGCCACAACATTAGGTACACTTTCACAAGAACTGTATCAAAAATACTACCTTCCTACGTATCTTTTGTAACTCAAGCATATACAGTCCTATATCATCGTTTTTTTTATAGCTCTAACCTGTTAAAAATGTGATTAAAAAAATGTAAAAAAATATACAGGATGGGCCAAAAGTAGGATTACAATTAACATTTTAGACATTTATTTATTACCATACATTATACATTATTTACATATTAGACCTTTTACATTGAATATTTCATCACAAAAGAAATGTCTAACATTTATTTATATTTATTTGAGCACTTTTTGATGTCTAATTTTGTTAAAGTGTTACAAACTGTGTATATACATACAGTATATCTAGTCATACACGTTTTGTGACTATATATGAGTAAAATATATACTTATAGGTAAAAGCTTATGACTTAAAATATAATAAAAATAAACAATTTCACATGTAATATTTAACGAGAAAACAATATATAACAATAGTAAAGAGGAAAAAAAACAATCTATGAGAATACATAGTATATTGTATTAGTACAATAATGTTGTAGGGGAACAAAATTAGTAAGTCCTAATGTAAGGAAAGCCATATTATGAGTAAGACTTTATGACAAATGTAAATAGAATAATAAATTCAAAATATTAGAAACATATTAAAAGTGCAAAGTAGTATGAAAAAAAACCCAAAATACTACAAGAATAAATATTCAACATTATGAGAGCATAAATCTTAAAATACTCAACTGAGACACATCTTTCTCACACTGATTGCGTGTGTACCTTTGTGCAGGACAATGTGGTCGATCATACTGCTCTTGTATTTGGTGTGGTAAAGACAGAGAGGACAGCAAAGGTCTTTCTGAATATTCTCTGGTGCATTGTTGTTGTGACCTGCCTCCACGTGTGTGGTGAAAGTATTCCTAAAAACAACACACAAAGAATCAGCTTCTTCCAGAATCTTAAGCTATTCAGATTCCTCACAAGCGTAGTAGCATTGCCTCACTTGTAGCACGTGAAAAAAGAGCAGTCCTTGCACTTGAAGAGCTTCTTTCCGCCGTGACGATCCCTGTAGTGCCGACGCAGGCTCTGCATATACCCGGAGCTGAACTCGCAGAACTCGCAGGTGAGGATATTGTCCGGGCGATTGTCGGCCAAGCCGTGGGTCGAAGAGGACGACGCATGACTGCGAGAAGCAATCTGATAATGGCTGAGCTGCTCGCAAAAATCCTCCTGCTCCCAGTATGACGGGTCTGAAAGATTAACAGGATAATATATAGAAATACATTAGCTTTGTTACGCTCTGGGAATCTGTAGAGTTGGACCGCTAGGCCACCAAGACCCCCAAATGGTGAAATATTCAAGTCAGGGATATAGTCATTTAATACTCATTGCCGGTATGAATTGCATTACTACAAAGCAGTATCAGGACCACACTGGAAAGAACATGTCATACTATGATCGTGCAGGCATACAGTTCTGAAAAAGAAGTTACAAGAAAAAGTGTTATTTTGAGAAGAAACTGTTACACTTTAAATTAATCAAGCATAACAAATATTGGTAGACATTTAATTTTATAGTGTTTTTAAAGAATAAAGTTGTTTTAATAGGGTGATATCAGAATCAGAAAAACTTTATTGCCATTGTAAGTGAACAATTCACAAACTAGGAACTTTCTTTGGCGACTCAGTGCGACGTAGAATTCTCAGTAAACATAGAACATTAAATAAACATAGAACTAACACTAACTATACATAGAACCCTGAGTAAAAAGTTGAAATCACTGATAAGTAAAGGCATGAGGGTGTTTTTAGTGCAGGTATTATAAGGTGCCAAAAGTACTGATTATCACTGTACTGTTAAGAGAATAAATGTGATCTTATCAGGGAAAGCCTAATAATTTTACAGGAATAACGACTTAGTGTATTACCACAATATTTTTAACGAGAACAGAGCTGCACTGTAAGTTTACAGGAAATAAGTTGAAATATCTTATGTGGAAAAAATATATATAGAGTGGGAAAAAAGCACTAATAGAGTTGCAATATTATGAATGAATAACTGAAAATTCCAATAATAAAATTCACATATTAAAAAAACTTAACGCATTATTTAGCAGGGGAAAAACCTCTTGGACTTAGAACTTAAATTTTACCGGAAGAAACCATTATTTAGTAGGGGGAAAACCTCTAGGACTTTGAAAAAAAATCTAAATATATTGTTTTTTAATGAGAAAAAACAAGTTTGTAATTTCAAAAGAAGAAATTTAACGAAAATAAATTTGTATTATAACAAAAAATGAACAGTAGGGCAGTATGTAATTGTAATATTACGTGAAATATATTGTAATAGCAAATGTTATATCCTGGCCTCTGGAAATTTCTGTACAGTACATTTTGTTCAATGAATAACATTGAAGCTCTTTGAATCACTGAAATATTTGTTTTAGATATTGTGAGAAAATGCATATCTCTCACTTGGGTGATCAATTGATTCCATCGCAGACAATGTGAGTGCTTCAATCATCCTCTCAAGATTGGCTAATGTTGGTGAGCGAGCTCATCATCTCGACCTACTTTGAGGCTTGGACATCAATAAATAAACCACAGTGACACTAATAGAATATCTATCCATGTGAAAAAATGCTCCATTCAGCACTCGAGAGTTGACGACGGAAAATATGAGGAGAAAGTAAGTTACATTCCATTTTTGCTTTGCAAAAAAAGTGGTGTAATTGAACGAATCTAAAATAAGGAGCAGTGCTTGAGTGATAAAAGGGCCAAAAACGTTAAATTGGCACACTGTTGTAACATCCTTCACACAACCACAGTAAAACATTCAATGGACAGTTAACTGCCTGTTGGCCATGCCTGTTCTTTTCTGCCTCACAATGCTTGATACGTTATGGTGGGGAGCAGCTGAGAGCCGTGGTTGGCACTGTGAGGAATGCTGCCCTGCACTTCAGCTGCAGGGAATATTCCTCTGCTCCAGCAGCAAGGTGACAGCTGCTGCCAAGAACAATCCACAACCCGCAGCTGCAAAATGGTAGAACCAGGAGGTTCCATCTACGACAAAAGTGACCCTTTGAAAGGCTCATATCAGTATAAATGATGTTTATGGTAAATATTACACTACCACTACCAGTAGACGGGGGAAGTATCATATTGATCCGATACATTAATATTTTTTGTAATAAACCTTTGAGACCGTTTTTTCCCTCAAGAAGGTCGTTGTGCATGGCCGCATCTCGCCATGTCACTGGTGTGTGCGAGTGACAAGAGAGAGCTGTGACTCTCACTTGGGGAAAAGTCATTTGGTGCCCCGAGTATACACCTCAAGACTTTTTTGTAGGCAACAAAATACAAATATACAAAAATTCTTGTTTGCTGCCTAAAACAATTGTGGAAGAAAGCAAAATTGAAAATAAAAGTTGATATTTTGGAACAGTTCCATTTTAAAGTTTAATTTCCCAACAGTTTGTAAATTACCTATAAGTACAATGCACCACCTTAGTATGTTAATACATGTTGAAATGACTTTTTCAATTTGTACACTTCAAGTGTTGAAACTGTCATTCCATTCTGACATTGTCTTTTTTGTTTGTTTTCTTAAATCAAGCCATTTTAATGTTTTGTTTAAATATTTAAACCAATATTTAATGTAGGATTTTTTTTTACATTAAAAGTTCATGTAAAATATGTAAAAAGTCATCATGAAAGATTTGAAAAATTATATAATGATAAACCTGTAATTTTAATTGTATTAATTAAAGAACTATTTTAATGAAAAAATATTTTTTACAAATGAATTATCCATCAAATTTGTTCTAATATCCTTCCAATGCTCATATTGGACGCCCATGAATGTCATACCTTGCAGAGTTTCTCCAGGATTCTGATCAGCATTGGTGGTCGGCCGGGAGGTCCTTAGGGTGGCGTGAGCAGCCTGGTTGGCGGCCCGCAGCTTGGGCAAGGTTAGAGCCTCGCCGTGGTCCTGCAAAGAGTGCTCCTTCAGCTGGCTGATGGTCATGGAAGAGAAGGGGCAGGACAAGCACTTGTACATGTGCTGCTCGCCTGAGGAGGAAAATAAAAACGGGACATATTAGAACCTGTATTTTGTGTCAAGTATTTTACCTTTTTGGTTTTTCTACTTATTTGTTTACTATTTATTTCTTGTGGTTCTACTGTACTGATGCAGTACTATGCAATTTCTTAAAAAAATGACAAAATACCACTTTTTACTGTATCTTAAGTACATTCTGATCTTTGCATTGTATTGCTGTGCAGTTCCATTCCATTTCATTACGATTTCTTCCGCTTATCCGGGTCGCGGGGGCAAAAGTCTCAGTAGGGAAGTCTAGACTTCCCGGTCTCCGACGACCTCTTCCAGCTCCACCAGGAGGAGACCAAGGCGTTCCGAGGCCAGCTGTGAGACATAGGTGTCCTATGTCAGCGTGTCCTAAGTCTTCCTCGGGCCTTCTCCCAGCTGGGTATGCCCAAAACACCTCACCAGTTAGCGCCCGGGAGGAATCCATATTAGATGCCCGAGCCACCTCAACTGGCTCCTCTCGATGTGAAGGAGCAGCGGCTCTACTCTGAGCTCCTCCACGATGGCCGAGCTCCTCACCCTATCTCTTAGGGTGCGTCCAGCCACCCTACGGAGGAAACTCATTTCCGCCGCTTGTATCCGGAATCTCGTTCATTCGGTCATGACCCATAACTCATGACCATAGGTGAGAGTGGGAACGTAGATCGATCGGTAAACAGAGAGCTTTGCCTTCCGGCTCAGCTCTCTCTTCACCACGACGGTCCGGTACAGTGACCGCATTACTGCAGACACTGCACTGATCCGTCTGTCGATCTCACGCTCCAACCGTCCCTCACTCGTGAACAAGACCCCGAGATACTTGAACTCCTCCAACTGAGGCAAGACCTCACTCCCAACCCCGAGGGTACAGTCCCCCCTTTTCCGCTCAAGAACCATGGCCTCGGATTTGGAGGTGCTGAGTCTCATCCCAGAAGCGTCACACTCAGCTGCAAACTGCTCCAGTAAACGCTGAAGGTCACAGCCTGATGAGGCCACAAGGACCACATCGTCTGCAAATAGCAGAGACGAGATCTTAAGGTCAACAAGCTGGACTCCCTCAACGCCTTGACTGCGCCTAGAAATTCTGTCCATGAAGATTATGAACAGAATCGGTGACCAGGCTCCTTCTTCGATTGTACAAGGACCGAATGGCACATAGTAGCGGACCACCAATCCCGTACTCCCTGAGGACCCCCCACAGGACACCACGAGGGACATGGTCTGCCAGTCCAGAGGTACTGTTCTTGACTTCCATGCAATGTTGAAGAGGCGTGTCAACCAAGACAGTCCTCCAACATCCAGAGTCATGAGAAATTCAGGGCGAAACTCGTCCACCCCCGGAGCCTTGCCATTGGTGAGTCTTTTAACTACCCCAAATACCTCAGCCACGGTGATAGAACTGTCCACGTACGTGTCCTCAAACTTTGCTTCCTCTACGGAAGGTATGTCAGTGGGATTGAGATGGGTCTCAAAGTATTCTTTCCACCAACCAACTATAGCCTCAGTCGAGGTCAGCAAGCCCCCGTCCGCACGGGGGGGAAAAGCGGTCCCCATTGTGAGCTGGGGACCGCTTTTCTTTTCTGAGGTGTCGGACACAGATATATTTGCGTTATCTGGACCCACAAAGAGTAGAAAACGTCCTCTACCACAACCAACGTGGACATTCTGAATGCATACCACGCCGACGTCTGCATATCAGCACCTCTTTGAGGCCGACCAAAAGTCGTTCTCCATAGCCTCACCGAACTCCTCCCACACCCGGGTTTTTGCCTCGACCATCGCCTAAGCCGCATGCCGATTGGCCTGCCGGTACCTGTCAGCTGCTTCGGGAGTCCCGCAAGCCATCCATGCTTGATAGGACTCATTCATCAGCTTGACAGCAGCTCTAACCCCCGGCGTTCACCATCGGGTTTGGGTCTTGCCGCCACGACTGGCACCGACCACCTTGCGTCCGCAACTACGACTGGCTGCCTCAGCAATGGAGGCAAAGAATACGGCCCGTTTGGACTCAATATCACGGTCCTCCCTCGAGATGCAGGCAGAGCTTTGCCGGAGATGAGAGTTGAAGACCTGACGAACGGGAGACTCTGCCTGACGTTCCCAGCACACCCTCACTACACGTTTGGGTCTACCAGGTCTGTCCGGCATCCTTCCCCGCCATCTAATCCAACTCGGTCAGTTGACAACTCAGCCCCTCTCTTCACCCGCGTTTCCAGAACACGCGGACGCAGTTCTGATGATACGCCCACAAAGTCGATCATAGACCTGTGACCTGGGGTGTCCTGGTTGCCTTCCTGGTTCCTTGGGAGGAACGGCCTCCCTGATGTGCTGTGCAGTTTAAATTACCAAATATCTATGCCAACTACTGGTCTGGCATGCACACTACAGCCTTGAAACCAAATGAAACTCAAGTTGCTGTTTCAACTCAGTACTATAATAAAACTATTTCAGCTATTTTTTTTTTTTTTGTTTTTTTTTAATTTTTTTTTTTTTTTTAAAAATTTCTTTAATTTTTTTTTTATTAATTTAAAAATTTTTTTAAAATTTTTCTTTTTTTATGTATTATTTTTAAAATTATTTTTTTATTAAATCTTTATTTTAAAAATTTTTATTTTTTATTATTTTTTTTTTTTTTTTTTTTTTGTTTTTCTAATTTTTTTTTTTTTTTCTTTTTTGTTTTTTTTTTTTTTTTTTTTACTACTGTAAGGTATAGTAATTCACATCTGTAATTCCTTTGGGACTTAGTAACATGCTTAGGTTATGAATCGAGAGTATATTAAAAGTGTTTAAAGGGTGTGTGTATATTTGCATTTACCAGTATGTGCCTTATGCATATGGCTCTTCAAGCGGCTCACGTAGGCAGACTTAAAGGGGCAGAGTTTGCACTTGAACGGCTTGTGGTGCCCGTGGTGAGACTGCATGTGTCTGTCCAGACTGGTGATGAGAGGAGAATAGTTGATAAGGGATTAAAAAAACAACAACAGGCATAACAAACTATAAGAATCAAGCGCCATATGATGTTTCCAGTAACTACAACGCATGGAACTGTGGGAGGGGGTAGGGGAACTCATCTACCCACAATCCCCTGGTGGGTGTTAGCGCAAGCGCATGCGGGGACGGTGGCTGTGTTTTGAATGCCAGCCGTCTAGGTGGCATGGGAGTGCAGCCGCTTTCTAGGTCAGGGCGCACACACAGTATTCAGATGGATTACACCTGGGAGCTCAGAGGAGATGAGGACTTGCTTCTCCCCTCTCGCTCCATCGTCTGGTGGATAAAAAACAACATCACGCCCGTCTCGGAATAGGGAGGACATCTTACACATTTGTTTCAACAGCTGTGTCAAAAAAAAAAAAAAAGAAATAGTGTGGAAGAGGAAAACATCCATCACTTGTCACATTAAAACAACACTTTCAGGGCAAAACCAATAAAGGAATCCTGCCCAGGATGCATAAGGCACTTCTCACTCTGCATCTAATTTATGCAGTATGAAAATGTAAGCAGAGACAGTGGAACCTCCACAGTCAAATGACCCCGAAGTTGTAAAATTTGACAACATTTTATAGTTTTGTCACCGCCTTTTCTCAAACAGAGCTCCTTTCCGGTCTAGACACTGATGACTACGCAAAGCAATGGAATAGCACATCATGAAACAATTCTATTGGTATTTGTGGGCATTCACGTTCAATGGCTGCTCTCAATTCAGCGACTTACAGATGTCATTGTGTAGACTTTGTCTTTTAGTTTAGCCCATAAAAACAGTCTAGTGGTGTGAAGTCTGGCGAATGCGGAGTGTATTAAATGAAACCACTCCCTCCAATCCACCTGTTTGGCAAGATCTCAAAAAGGAACGATCTAACATCGCAATGGTAGAGTAAGAATGCCCCGTCTTTCTGAAAATAAAACTCCTCATCTTCTAAGTCTTTTTCCGCATGCTCCCTCTGCGGGAAAAGTTTGGACACCCCTGCTGTACAAAATTAACAAATGTGTCCCATTTTTTGGGTCCTGACCCTAAGTGTTTTCTTTTGTTATGTCACAACAGACGGGGCTCAGTGATTGCCAAGAGGAAAAATGCTACCATAGAACAGGAATTGGGGCTTCTTGCAACATAGCGAGAGACAAAGGTGTGGATACAGATCTCTGTCCTGGCTGCTCAGTACAATATAGCAACATTTACAAGAAGAAAAAATGCGTTCCACAGAGACTTCTTTTTACACTGGTATGTCCTGTCACATCAAGATTTTGGCCCTGGGCCCAATTTATTCTATTGCCATTACTGCCTATGGGAAAAACAGTTTCCACACAACATCCTCGATTAAATTGTGTTGACCAATTGAGGTTCCACTGTACACTAGTTTGTTGTCATTGCCCCTCACACTCACTTGTGTCTGAAGGGTGAGACGAACTGGCAGTACTGGCAGCTATACTTGTCCTCTCTGCTGAGCATGGCCATGGCCGAGTGGCTCCTCTCATGGGACCTAAGTCCCTGCATGGACATGAAGACTCGGTCACACTGGGCACACGGATGGCCACCCGTTGCCAGCCGTTGCTTGAGCAAGGCCCCAGACACTGAGGCCCTGGCTGCAGCGACCAGTGTCGCCGCCCTCCCCTCGACAGCATTCAGCTCTGGCTCCCGTGTCTCTGTGGCAACGGGGGAGCCCGCGGGGATGGAGGTGGGGTCCCTCGCGTCATCGGCAGACCCCTCAAGGCTTGCTGCTGCTTCATCCCTTTCCACGTCACCATTAACTAGTCTCTGTGTCGGTGCAGTAAGGGGAAGATCCCTGACTTCCTTCTGAAAAACAAAGGATGTTCTCAGTTACGGAATGCACATTTCCACCCATCTACATTCATATACTGCAAATGATAGATTTACAATTTGTAAAAAAAAAAAAAAAAGTATTTATCGAATGAATTTTAGACAATTATGATGTTTTGATGTTCATTTGTTATTTTTCACATTCCCATACCCATATGTGGTAATTCAAAACTAAAGTACATTACCCTTTGGACCCGAATAATAAGGGATTGCATTCAGGGTGTACAGACTTATCAATGCAAATTTAAAAAAATTATTTTCTTTGTCAAAATGGTTCCGCACCAAATTAAAATTGTCATTATTTTGTATTAGTGTTCCTTAATGTCAACCAGCCCAGGGCGTACCCTTCCTCTTGCCCAAAGTTAGCTGGGATAGACTCCAGCATATCCCTGCGAGCCTAATGACAATAAGCGGCATAAAAAATGGATGGACGGATTCCACAATGTATACTTTTACTTAAGATTTCTACCCATTTACACAGCAGACACCAACTATTGTATGAACCCAAATAGTAGACCGTACTCTTTACTGAGGTGTGTCAGCTTGTATTTGGTGCCTAGCAATTTACATAACCAAAAGTCGGTTGTCCCTTTTGAACAGGAGATAAGCAGCCACACAGAGACCCACTCTAGGCGGGGCAAGTTAGCAAGCAACAGAGTTAAGAAAAATAAAATAAAAATACTGTAATTGTGACCAATGAAGTAGACTGAATAAAAAAAATACTGTGTTATTTTGTATTTTTTTTTGTCTTAAACTGCTATTCCAACAAAGGGTTTTGGAAAAAACGGGGGTTGTCTTTATTCTGTGTTGGGTTATACGCTGGTAATGTGGTACTTCAATAGGGAAGATGAGGAAGTGGTTTAAAACAGAGGTTACCTGCCTTTTGAGCCTCTTGGAGTTAACATACACAAGCAAGAGCTAAAGACTGAGCTTCTTTGGCTATTACACCTGAAAAAACATAATCAATGTGTGTGTTTAGTTCCGTTAACCTCTTTTTTAATCTCTCAGGGCAGATTTTCCATCTACTTCTACCTCGCCTCATCTCCTCGAGAGGCTTTCTGTGTTTGTCACAAGTCGATGGGCAATCACCGCAGCTTTTTCATACCCTCAAGGAGGCTCATACATTCTTATGGAAGGCCCTGACCCTTTACTTCATGCAGCCATAAATAAGATGTGGCATCTCCAGAGTAAAGCTTGCCATCCTGTCTAAAAAGCACCACCTTAGGAAAGGGAAGCCCAAATGAGAGTGTAGCCACGGTGAAGTGGGTCGTTCGACTATGAAGTCAACTAATGTCTTCTGGTTGGGGTGCTGCATCCCCAAGCCGGTTCTAAGTCTCCCTGCCATACTAATGTTTCCAACAATTACCCGCCACTGTCCTAAAAGTTATATTTCAAGCTCTCAGTTCTCCTTCCCCTGCTCTCATGTTGCCTCAAGGGGATGCTGGCAGACAGTCTTACCCTGGAATTGCAGTCACTAACAAAACTAAAAGAGGAACAAGACCAAGTCCAGAGAAACAGATAGCTGCCGAGTTTGGTTGACAGGAAACCATGCATCCATCCTATGCCGCTTATCCTCACTGTGTCGCGGGTATGCTGGAGCCTATCCCAGGTGACTTTGAGCGGGAGGCGGAATACACCCTGGACTGGTCGCCAGTCAATCGCAGGGCAGACAAACAAACATTCACACTCACATTCACACTCTAATGGACAATTTGGAGTCGCCAATTAAGCGACCATGCATGTTTTTGGAATGTGGGAGGAAACCGGAGTACCCGGAGAAAACCCACACATGCACGGGGAGAACATGCAAACTCCACAGAGATGCCCAACAGAGACTCGAACCCTGAACCTCCTGACTGTGAGGCCAACATGCTACCCACTCACCCAGCGTGCGGCGACAGAATTACACCAATTAGTGTTAAATGTCAAGATTTTAAAAACAGATTTCAATTTGACAATTACTTTTTTTTTAATCTTTCAGATTTAATGCCCTCAACCTCACAATATGCTATCACAATATCAATTTGCCAAACTGTCTGGATTTTGGAAGGATATGATGGGGAAAAAATAATCCCTTCCGGAATAAAACTGTCACTCTCAAACTGTAGTAACAGTCATGGAACATTTTGAGTTATCATATTGACATCCTGAATTATTATACAGGGTAAATATAAGTTAAGTACTACTAATATTAAAAAAATGCAGCAAAGTTTTCATTCATCATTTCATCAATAAGCCCGAGAAGCACCCCCATCACCAACGGAATTTGTCTTATGCTTTTTTTTTTAACTAAATCAAATAAGCTTGTTATCTATCTAGTGATCTTGTAATTGCGATGTCGTATGAACTATTTTTGCAGAGTGCCATCTTGAGGATCCATGAATTATTGCATTTACAACATTTACACGTTTACTGAAAACATGTACAAAAATAGCCATATTGGACTGCCCGGTTTTACAAAAGATAATTAAATGACATTATGCAAACTTCAATAAAAATGATTTCTACCTTTACATGTCCCTCTTTGACCTCTCCATACTGGACATGTTTCCTCAGGTGATTGCAGATGGCTCGGAGGGTAGGATGGACCTCCATGCAGAAGTTACACCTGAAGCCTACAGGAGCTTTGTTTGCACAGCTTTCCTGTGAATAACAAAAGGATGACAAAACAACAGGGTATGCGTATTTTACAAGGCTTTACAAATGATTGAGATTGATATCAACTGTTCTGAAAAGACTTCACTATTAATGTGCCAGTAAAACATCTCAGGTATTTAAGACGAGCAAAGTTAGCTTTTTTATTATTTGCTTTTCAATTTAGATCAATAAACTTATCAAAAAAACATTAAAAGGAGATTGATAGCACTTCATCTCCAAATCTCATTATGCATTATACTCCAACTGACAATGAAGGAGCAAATCAACAGCTTAAGTGATAATTATTTATTTTATTTGCATTTTTTGCATTCTGTGTAGTCAGATAATCAACCCTTAAGTGCTATTATGACAAATAATTAAAAATATGTCCAAACAGATAGTTAAGATATGTTAATGGTGTGGCCTTTGTTGCCAAGTGGAAGAAACAATTACTACATGCAAATATGGTGACTGAGCAGCACTGGGATGATTTGACATTTTGCAATTCAAGTATTTTGATTTTGCATCCTTTCTAGTGTTTTTCTTTACTCCCACGGCACACATCTGAACGAACCATGGACATTTTAGCTTTGTGTTACAGCAAATTAGTGTGATATCTAACAATATATCTCATACCATTTGATTTGGACAATATTGCAATGGCCAATAAAAAAAAGCCACCTGGGTCGGACTCTAGACATTCCTGGCACTAGAGAAAGTAAAATTTATTTTAACGGTATTTTCTATATAGCACCAGATCACAACAGAAGCAGTTCAAGAAAAGCTTTCCGATTCAACGGGTCTATACCTTGTCCTTTTATATAAGCAAATTTTCTGCTCTATGTATTGCGATGATAAATTACAAGTGGTTATATGTGTGTGTATGTATGTATGTATGTGTGTATGTATGTATGTATAAACTAGGCAAAGACATCGCTTTCCTACCTTCTCAGCCTTGTTTTCCAGTACATCTACAGCTTTTTGTTTGCTGAGAAGCTGCTTCCTCCTCTCCTGCCTGGTGACCCTCTTCTCAAACTCCTCATTGTGGTTCAGCAAATGTGTGGCGAGCACAGGGAGGGCCAGGAACTTCAGCTCGCAATGCGAACACTGGAACCACTCTGAAGTCTCATCCACAGGGTCCAGTGACATCTCAAAGTCCCTCTTGAAGTCGGCGCTGTGGTGGTCATTGTAATGCATGGACAGCAGCCTGCCAGTGCTGAAGGACAACCGGTAGCATTTGAAACACTTATATGGCAGCCAATCTCCGTCACCATCCTGCTCTGCTTCTGGAGCATCCCCCAGCAGCTCCTTATCTTCCGTTTCCATAGGACTATCCTCATTTTTTTCTGGTTCTTTGGCATAGATGACAGTAAAGTAGCGACCAAGTTTGCTGGCGTGCTGCTTCTTAGGGAAGACGCCTGGGTGGCGTTTAATGTAGTGTGCCACGATGCTCTTCCTGCTGAATGCCTGGAAGGCACAAAGAGAACACTTTCGTCTCTCTACAGCCAAGCGCAACTCTTCGCTCATCTCTGAGGTCTCCCCTTCGGATGGCGGCGGAATCATCAATTTGCTGGGTTTCTCGCTCATAGTCTTAGACGCAGCCAGACAATGGGTGTAGTACGCGTCAATATCGTGGCGCTTTTGGTAATGCGCAGCCAAACCTTTACGAATGGGGTTTGTGTATGAACACAGGGCACATTTAAAGACATTGTTTTTACCCTCCGGTTGAGCGCGGACGTTGTTGTGCTTGATACGGTAGTGACGGGCAATGCCTTTGCGAGTGGAGCAGAAGTACTTGCAGAGCTGACACTTGAAGATGGCGTGCTTCTCGGGCTTATTGATGGGTAGCTGCGCAAGGGTATAGTCAACTTCACCGACCTCCTGGACTTTGGCTGTGCTTGATATATGACTAGCACTGCATTCCGCAATGGGTTCTGTGTCTTGTCCGACTGAGAAATGTGTCAACCCTGGGGCGAAAATTTCGGTGGCTGACTGATTGTGATACTTTTCGTAGTGGATTTTGAGTTTCTCCAGCGTCCCGTGCGTATACGAGCACATTTTGCACCTGTACGCACCATAGCCTTGTCTTTGAGTCTTGTTCTTGTCATCGGCCTCATTGACATCCGCGATTTGCTCGATGTCATTGGCGAAGTCCTCCGCTGTGACTTTCACTAAAGGGTGCCTTTTCTGGTAGTGAGTGAGGACGCCATGGATACGGGAGTTTACGTAGGGACAGTGGCGACACTTGTAAACAGAACTGGGGTTGATGTCGGCCTCCTGTGCAAAGTCTGCCGCTTTGACTTTCATGCCAGGGTGCTTTTTTCCATAGTGGGTGAGGAGGCCATGGAGGCTGTTGTACTCTGACATACACACAGTGCACTGATAGGGATTAGTGGATATAGAGAGACGTGGGTGAGGGCGATGGGGGTTGCTCTCTGGAGGCGGGATGGCAATGAACAGGGCGCCATCGTCCTCTATAGAATTGAAAGATTCTTCGGGGTTCTTCTCATTTTTCCCTTTAATAATATCTAAAAGTACAGATTCATCCCCTTTAATTGCCCACGGGTGCACCGCCTGGTAGTGACTCGTTATGTCAAAAATTGTGCAGGCCTCAAAGGCACAATCCTTACATTTGTAATGTTTTGTTTCAAGGTTCCCCCCGTGTTCGGTGGTCTCCGGCCCAGCCCACAGCTTGCTTGCCATATAGGCAAGATCCACATTATGCTCAGGGTGGCGTCTTTGGTAATGGAGCAGCAAACCTTGGGGTTCCGCATGAAAGTAAATGCACCACTCGCAGTGATAGCCAGCCTCCAAGATGCCATCTTGGTAAGCCCAGTGTAAAATGGTCATGGCTGTGGCTTTCGCAGCAGGGTGATCTTTCTTCAGATGCTTTTTGAGGGCGTACACATAAGGGGACGTGTAGGAACAGTGTCTACACTTCAGTGAACGCAAGGCAGTAGTATTTTCAGGGTCCGGTGCAGGGGCAGAGGTGACCACGGTGGAAGCAAAGCTGCTTGACTGTGCACGTTCGCGTTGACTCCGTACAACCGCAGTGTGACGACGGACGAGGTCGGCGTTTGCCTTAGTTTCCCTGTGCTTCTTCTGGTAATGAATGAGGACTCCTTTTACGGTCCGGTTGCCATAATCACAGTGCTGACAAAAGAACAGCTCGTCCTCACATTTGTCTCCTAGTTTAGGGCTTGAGTTGTTGGATCCACCGTGACCATTGTTTTGAAATTGGGTCATTAACGTCTTAGGTGCCGCTATTTGCAATTCGTCCATCAGTTTCATCAAACCAGGAGTGGGGGCACCTTGTTTGATATATTTTGCTGTCACTTTTACTTCGGGGTGTCTCTTTTGGTAATGGACCAACACACCCACAACAGATTTGTTACTGTATACGCAATGCTTACAGTAGAACATATCTTCATCTGATCCATACAATGCTGCGCTGGATCGTTTCACAGGGGTCGACGTGTTCAGGTTAAACGAAGTGTTAGTGATGGGCTGATCCACAGAGATGACCTTCATGGTTTTCTGTATACGGAAATAAGATGCCTTTTGCTCTGGGTGTTTCTTTTGATAGTGAACCAAAACAGAGTGCATGTTGGGGCTAGAAAAGGTACAGACATCACAGTCATATACAACAACATTGCCTCCGATGGTTTCCTTGAGGGGATCTGTCTCTGTGGCAGCTTTGGGGGTCTTAGACGCAGTTTTGAGCACTGGACTTGAGGAGGACCTTGGAGTGGAGCTGGCAGAGTTAAAACTTTTGGGGCCAGAGTTTAATATCTCCCTCAGAGTTTGGGATTCAGAGGTCTTGTGGGCCTGCTCGACAACATAGCTGGAAAAAATCATGGCATTGTTGATCTTAACGGTGGGATGCATTCTTTGGTAGTGGGGCATGAGGCTTCTGACATTGGGGCTGGTGTAGGAACAAAAGCGGCACATGTAGACCAGATTGGGCTGGTTGAAGTTGAGCACGTTGCTCGCTTCCGGATGGTGATCCATGTAGTGTTGGTGTAGGTCATTGTAGTTGTTGTATTCAATGTAGCACTCCAAGCAGCGGAAGACTGCGCTTTGGTCCTCAGGGTCCAGAATATACTTAAAGCTGAATTTGACATAAGGGTGCATCCTCTGGTAATGAGTGCTGACGCTACGTGCAGACTTGTTGTGGTAATCACAGTGTTTACAGTAGAAACGAGTGGTTCCAGGTTCCTCTGAATAATCGCTGTTTTCGTGGGTGACCTCCCTACTATCTATAAGATCACCTGAAATGTTTTCACTATCATCAGAAAGAGTCAACGACAACGGTAGGCTCCTGGATTTTAATTTAGGGTTGCTTTTTCTTTTTCCTATCCTGCCTGCCTTATGAGCCAATTCCCTTGCATGAGGCTGCTCTATGTTATAAGTGAAGATGGCATTTTTGTCATCTTGGTTTCTGCCCACTTTGTCAGCATTCATGTAGTGGTCTACAGTGTCCTCATCATCCATGTCATCCAGTTTAATGATTAGGTCCTGCTGGCTTTGGCTTATTTTGCTTTGAAGGTTGCTAGCAATTTCGTCAATTCTAGTTCGCTTTTTGACTGAGGACAAATCCAAAGGCAAGTCGTTGATGGACTTCCTCGCCCTTTTCCCGGTTACTAAGGGTTTTTTGGTAGTGAGCCCCAAAATGGAAGTCTGGGTTTTTTGTAGACAGGCTGGCGATGCTGCCACATCAGCATCCTGCTGGTCTGCCAACTGGCTTTCAAATACAGTCGGGTCCATGTCATCACAGTATGAATGCTTGTGCTGCTGGTGGACCCGCAGCCCTTTCAGAGTGGTGGTGGAGTAGTTGCAAAGCGTGCAACGATGGGGGTTCTGCTGGTCGTTTAACATGCTGGTTGGCTTTTTTCCATTGATTTTGCTTACATTTCCCCCATTGACTGGCTCTGCTGCACTGTCATTATGAGGTTCTGGGCTATCGCTTGTCAGGTCGAAGGTCTCCATGTCTGATGAACTGTGGTTCTGTTTGTGAGTGCCTAATTTATGAGGGCTCGTGCAAATAAACGGGCATTCATCACATTTATACACTGTGGTTTTACCAGAGAGGTGAATATTCTCGATGTGACGTGAGATGCTGCGCCTGTGCATGGTGAGGAAGGAGCAAAATGGGCATTGGAAACGGTTCATATACTTCCTGAAGGGTATTCCTTTAGTCTCCAGCAGTTTATTGTCCTCGTCTGATAAAAGCTGCTTTGCGTCTGCAGACAGCGTTCCAGTGTAGTTGGGATCATCATCTATATCAACTAAGTCTTCATCTTCCTCTAAGCTGCTCCTGGAGTCCTCGTCATTCATTATATTGACTTCCGTCTCAATAGCACTATTTGCCACAGTCTTGGTTAAGGGTTTGTCTGCAACACTCTGAGCTGATTCAAGCATTTTTTCTGGGGACTCCACACATCCATCAGTCAAAGCTATCTTTGATGCAGTCGTGCTTTGGGATGGGGAATCTGCTTTGGGCGAGCTCTCCCGTGCATCTCCTTCTGGCTCGGAATTGCAGGAAACTATCTTGACCTTGTCGCCGTGTTCCTTGAACACATGATTAGTCCAGCCGGTCTTCTGGTCTGTCTGATAGTCACACCATTCACAGGCAAACGTCCCCCTCACAAGTCTGCCGGATGAGTTCGACTCTTCGTCTGGCTCTGCATTCGCCGAAGGAACTCTGGAACTGTCTAACGGAACTTTGCTATGACACATAACATGGTGCTTGATCATCCTCGCTTTGCGTGGAGACTTGTACGTGCAATACTGACACGAGTAAATCTTGGAATTGTCGGCGTTTTCTACGGCTGTCTGAGAGGAGATCGGCGCCACTGCACCTTCGTCAATGACATTGTGCACCTTCTTGGTGTGGTTCCTCAAGAACGACTTGGATCTAAAGTAACGGACGCAAAACTTGCATTGGTAAAACAGCAGATGAGTTTCAGCGGTTTGCTTCTGCGATGCCTTGCTGGAGCTGTGTGCAGAGTTGGGACCTAAACAAAAAAACGGAGTATACATCATCTGATAAAATCTTATATAAGGGAATAATATAAGGCAATGTATTATTATTATTATATATGGCATATGAGATTTACAACAGTCCTCCCAGTTTATCGTCATTAATTGGTTCTAGACAAGACTGTGATATGTGAAGTTGGAGGCAATATAATAAATGATTATTTTCATTGGCAGGGAGACACCAGTTTATGGCCTTGTAGAAATTAAATAACATCCCTACATTCAAATGTACTACTGATGCCTAGTAACTGACCAGAATACTACATATGACGCATCTTTCAATATTTTCTGTATACAAGGCCATAGACAACCAAAACACCAATCATTCATTAATTTTTGAAAAATCGTGACATAGCGAGGGACTACTGTATGTGTTTATCAGATCACAATACATTTTTAAATCAAACATTTCACTGGTGGATTGGAAGGGATGGACCGATTCCCTGGCTACCCCAGATATCACCCTGTACCTATTTCCATGGGGTCATGTTAAAGATATCATGTATTTACCAATCATAAGGGACATTAACAACCTGAAGCAATAGATCAGTTGATATTGCCACCATTGATGAGGCTATGCTGCATGGAACATTGAGTACCATCTTGATGTGCTTCATACAACTAATGGTGCCTGTGTAGAGGTGTATTAAATGACGTCAAATATATCAATGTATTTTCCTCATTTTGTACATTTTCAAAGTTGTGTCTATTAATTTGCTTTAGTAAAACATTTGTTAAAGTCTGCAGAAACTTTATGGAAATGTTTTGTCTCACACCACTAGTATGGATACACTTACGTCTGCTACAAATATAATATTCCTTCATCAGTACACCCCTCACACTTCAGTCAATAGTACACAGCAAACTTTGAGGTACTTTAGAGTAGTGAGTGTACAGCTTGTATAGCAGTATAGCTTTACAAGACACTATTATTGACTCATCTTGTTAGTAAACAATGGGTATGTTCCAAGCTGTGCAGGGACAACTCTCAATTATCTCTATGTTTAATTTGTATACAATTGTCCCTTGAGAAAGTATAATAAAATGGTGACTGAATTTTGAGGACTGTAATCACCTTTGTGAAATATTGTATGATAATGTACACATAACAAAAAATGGTGAGTTGTTCTGCCATTTCACAGTTTAAAAGCAGCACAAATTAGATCAATACTTATGATTTCATGAATGAATATTGCATATGCTTATATGACTCAATGAAACAGTGATCCTTTTATGTAGAACCGTGGGTCCAAATGCTTGATAAAGGAACTGTAACATCTAAATTAATGTGGGAGGCATACTCAGTCCAGCTTTAGTCGGTGTGTAATCCTTGTCACGCTTGTCCCCAGTTTCCTCTGCTGCCGTTTCCTCCTCCTCATCGTCATCATCTTCTTCCTCCTCGTCTTTCAGTGAGTCAGACTCGTCTGCATCCGCCGGCTGCAGGAAGACAGTGTGGACTTCCTGAATGTGGGTCTTCAGGTCGTCGTAAGACTCGGCGCGGAAGTCACAGCCATCACATTGCAGTACCTCCATAACTGAACAGGGACAGCACTCCCTGGAAAGTCAGGGAAACCTGCAAGGACAAGACAGAATTGGACTTTTTTTACTCATGTCTCTTGCATTAAAACATACTGCAAATGCTTTTCCTTCTCTTGCTTAGTTTATAACTATAACAAATCTCAGTTCATGAACACAATGACTCACACATCCTTCCAAAGAAAGAGTGGTGATAAAACAACATGATTGCTTGCTGTTAACACAGGAACAACTGCAGGAATGGCACACCTTTTCGAGCTAATGGCCTGCAAAACGTAATGCTTTCAAACTTGTATTATTATACAGTTAAAAAACATCCGCACAAAACAGACTGCTGATTTATAGCTGACATATATTCAATTCAGAGTCAAACACCTAGTGTGGTAACATATATGGCGAATTTCAGGTTACATTATTGTTAGAATGTGAACCGTAAGTGTCTTTATACCACAAGTGTGAGTGTGGGGTGCCAAAGGTGTGTCAGCTTCAGAAAAATCCAGAAACAAACATTTGTATAATCTGCTAAATTAACTGATTGATGGAGCACAAAAATCCAGAAAATAGTTTAGAATGTTGAGCCCGTAAGAAAAGCAGTAGCACTTCAAATATTACTATGGATGGGTATATTAATCACTGAACATGTTAATTGATTGACTGAATTGAAATAATTATGTTTATTGTATCTTGAAGCAACTGAGGCAAATACAAAGTGCACTACTACAATTAACAGAGAAGTTGTTGAGTTCCATCCTCAGAAATTACTCCAGGCAGCATCCGAGCCTGGCATTAAAATAAAAGTGCACAAGCTCTGAATTCAGTTCATAAAACCCACTAACGTTCAGATTCAAATAACTCAAATGAAGCACCACCAAACATGAGAGTCCAGCAGATGCCACTAGGAAGGTCTCGTTTTTTACCAAAACATCATTCCAGGAACAATGGAGGGACTGAGGGAGGATTATGGCCTGATTTATCCCATTTTTATTACCTTGGGATAAGCAACAGCTGGAGAGCAGCAGCTCTACAGAACAGTATTTAGAGCCGAATGTTCCATCCTATGTATGAACTGTCCTCAAATAAGATTGAAGAAGTGAGAAGATCTTTCATCCTTTCATCCTTCTTTGTAGTTTGGTCAAATAGGATATTTCAGTTATGCTGCACCTAGATTGTGATGCAATATGTTGTTAATTACATAATTTACAACAGTTGAATTAAATATCTGATTGTTTTCAGGTAACAATAAGAACAAATTGTGTCATCATGAATGAATGACTGTACTGTATGTAATGCCATCCATCCATCCATCCATTTCCTATACCGCTTATCCTCATTAGGGCCGCAGGGAATTTTGTAATAGGAAATTTCTGGAGCATCTGCTTCAAAAACTGGTCAGAGAATGATCCTAAGCATCAATGAATGCCAATTTAGCACTCGGCAGATCAGTGTTTACACTTCGCTCTGACTCTTGTCTATTTAAATGCACATTTATGGTTGCTATTACAAAGATTTAACACTAGAAACATGTCTGTTGCGTGTTATGTCCATGTAAAACTGTGTTGTTTAACCGGCGGCCTATGGGCCAAATGTGGCCCGGGAATGACATAACTAGGGGGTGGGTTCAAAACTTGGTAACAATGAACATTTTTGCATTACCTTCACACTGCATCAAGTCAGCATGTCCAATCCAACATAACAGTCAAATAATTCTGTGTAGAAAGTGGCAACTTTTTGGCTTCTCACATTGTCCTTCTCCGCTCTGTTTGAAAGCCTTTCTTAAGTTTAGAATGAACAAATTGCTGCCTAACTAGTTGTCGTTGTAGCTCGGTAGCATGCTATGTTTAAAGCGGCAGCCGTCTTGTGTCCTTGCTGTGATCCTGCCCATTACAACTGAGCAATGCATGGTAAAAAAAAGAAAAAGGAAAAAAAAGAATAAAAGCAAATTAAAGCTGACTAAAGGTGTTATTTCATGTTTCAGGGCTGTAATAATGGTAAAAATCATATTTAGAAAGTCATTAAGCTTCAACAATGATAATATTTAATATTGAAACCTACTTTGCAGAAAGAAGACCTGACACTTATCATAGTCGGGTCTGGAACCAATTAAATGCGATAAAAGGCCGTGGCCGGCTGTGGAGAATTTTGACTAGCTTGTATGCAGTAGGTCCTAAAAACATCAGAGTGCTCCTGTCATAGAGGTGTCCCTATTTGGCTAGTAAAAATGTGGACGTTGCATTGACATTATGTATACAATAGTAAACTCGAAATGGTCATACAGAAGACTTCAGCTTTGATTGATCAACAATTGATTTTTTCCGTTGTACAGTATTGTTTTGGTACTGCTGACCTAAGTAGTTAACAAATTGCAAAAGTAATTTAGTGACAGTTGCAGAATCGAGCCAGTGAGTCCTTGTCAGCAGGCTAAACTGCCACGATGTCCCTGAGCAACCAGAGGATCCATTGTTCTGGAGTCAGGTTACAGCCCCACCCTGCTCTCACCCGGCATTTCAACACTGTTTTTCACCAAGTTGCCAACAAATGCCAATTTTCTGGACATGGGTATCAAGAGAATCATTCAGGAGAAGGAAAAAAACACACCATCTGCCCGGAGTTGGCTGAGTCTTTCCAGTGCCACACCAAGTTAATGGCTGAGATTGTGCAAGTGCTTTCATCTAGTCAGCTGGGGCTCTGACAGGCGGTGACTGAGCTGCTCAGATCCTCCTCTGAGCTGAGCTTCAAGGGCAGCCATTTTAAGAGCTGACTATGTGCACTTAGGTGTTCAGCCAGCAGCACAACATGGACCCACGGACCTGATCCTCTTCCTCAAAAAAAAAAAAAAAAAAAAAAAAAAGCAGGCAGGCAGGGCAGCCTGTCATGGAAAGAAGTGCTGACAGAAATCTATCTGCCAGATGTACACAAGCTCAGCAGAAAGCATCTCGCAATCTCGCCAGGCTAACTCTGCCTCTAATTTCTCAGGACATTATCTCTCGCATCATGAGGTTTTCATTTAAAAAAAATGTCAGAGTTTTGCGTCTGAGGAAGAAATCGCAGGAACCCTATGTGGAAAGAAAATCTAGACTGAGAAGCCTCTCCTCTCCTGCCAACGACATTCCACAAGGGGGTCTAAAAATGCAAAGCATGTTTGAACTTCTTTATCTGGGAGCTCCGCAGCCCTCAGGAGAGCACGGGAAGGGGGCAGCAGAAAAGGAATAGCAAAGCCTAAAGGGGAAGAGGGTGGGAGGAGCAGGAGCATGACAGAGCAAGCTGGAAGACCTTCGGTGGAGAGCAAAGCAGGACAAAGCCATCAGACTGGGCTTCCCAGATTCCAAAGTCTACTGACATTTGTTAATCACCAACCGGTCTCTCTGCATCGGTGAGCTCTGCCAGCAGTCACACCCTCCACTAACACTGGCTGACTGCAGCTGCCTCGCCTGAAAGAGGACCTTTGAGTAAGCCCACATTAAGCTGATTAGATGCAATGAGGCTTCGTCCACAACTGTTGGTCATTGCTACCATCTCATGTCATGAAGCAGGCAAAATCCATGGGTTACATATGTGAGGTTAGCATCGCGTCTCTGCTATCGTGTCGGATAACAATCTTCAGAACAAAAACACTAAATATCAGAGCCGAGGACTACTCTACTACTACTACAAAATAACTGGGAATGTGAAGGCAGGTAAACGACAGGGAAACAGAAGTGAAATTCCATGGAAACAAGGTGAATCTGATAGAAAACACGAGAAGAAGGCTAAGAAAGCTTATCTTCCCCTCAGGCTCCCGAGTCATGTTTTTAAGCGTTTAGTGTGGGGTTCCCTGGTGTCTTTTTTGGTATTGGTGATGATATCCAAAAGGTGATACGGTACTGATGAAAATAGAGCTAAACTAACATTAAATTGAAATTACGGTCCAAAAGTAAAACAAGAGAAAATCTGATTGAAAAGGGGGCGAGAAAGGTCAAAGTTGATTGCTCTCTGCCTCACAGTTCATTTTTTTCTTTTTGTTTCACAAGGGTATCTGTGATAGGCCAATTATACAGTCATCCCTTGCTACATCGCGGAGTGTGGATTCAAATTTAATTAATACATGACTAATGTCTCATGGCTGACTATGGCCGCTTATTAGGCAAAAACTGGAAAGACATTCTGGTGGACATTGAAGAGACATGACGTGACATGACATGACATTACCGTCACACTGCATGCAGTCAGCCATGGCATGTCCGACATAAGAGTGTGGAAAAAAATCCTCACATTGTGTGGAAGTGGTACCTTTTGGCTTCTTTGTTCTTCATCCTAACTTTGTTTTTTTAAGTTTAGAACAAAGATTAGAACAAATAAACTGGAGGATAACCAGTTAGCTCGGTAGCTTGCGAGGTGTGGTGGCCATCTCATGTACCTGCAGTGATCTTGTAGCCTGCGCATTAGTGTTGTGCTATGTGATCAAAACAAAGGCATAACAGCAGTATAAAGGTGACTATAGAGGTCTAAGAATGGTAAAAACATTTTTAAAGGTCACAAATTGGTTTTCTTTGCTCTATCTACAAAAACATTCAGTGTATTAATATTGAATCCTACTTCACAGAAATTCACTTATCGCAGCCAGAGGTCTGGAGCCATTTAACCACGATAAACAAGGTGTGATTGTACTACCAAAAAGTACTCATAAAAAGTTATTTCTAACAACAGAGAAAATGATGAAATGATAAAACACGGCAAATTCAACGACTTTGTTACTCACCACTGAGTGACCACGAACAACAGGAAGAGAAACACGAGTATGATCTACAATAATAAGCCCTAAGTGTAAAACCATATGAGCCACAGTAGAGCACAGAACTTCAAAAATGCCCAAAAGTGAGAATTCACTTCAATTCTTTTTTTCATTATTTTTTTCAATTCCTTGATCCATACCATGATCCATCTGTAAAAAACAGTTATTTGGTTCTTCCCAATTGGTTAGGAATTGTATACTTATTAGCTAATGGTTGATTTCTCTATACAACTAGTATCACACGTTGCACTCGACGAGGTCATATAACATTCACGCTTGAATATAAGTTATCAGAAAACTAAAAAAGTGCTATGAAGATAAATGTACACTCTGTGACATCATATAAAGAAGTCAAGCAAAAAAAACATTGGGATATTCCATCTGCACTTTTAAGTGAAAAGAGTATGAAAAGAGTACACTCTGAATGGAATTTTCCGAAAGGAAAAGCACAAGTGATATAAAACAGTTTACCAATGGCAAAAATCTCACCATCTCGTCATTCTTGTGCCATTTTAATTTTAAAAAAGCAATTGATTTTAAATGACAGCCAGCTCTTTGAGGAGGCAACAGGAGCAGAAAGACTGAGTTGCAATAAAGACACTACAGAGAAATCAATACACATGATAAAGTTCAAATAAGTTAAGACTGAGGTGCAAGCATGTGTGTGTTTTCAGGTCAATTCCGACAAAGAGCTGAGCTTGCTGACTAGGAATGTCATTGTGTCTGCATGAGAGCAGAGAACGTTACATCACAGTCACAGCAAAGACACAGTGCAGGCAGGCAGGCAGCCTCAAGATGGCTCCTGCTCATCCTCTGATGTCAGAGGCCACTGAAGAGAGCTTCACATCTGATGTGTTTAGTGTCCTACTGCCGCTATGCGGACTATGTTTTTTAAAATCCAATGGACTGCAGGTGAATACCATCTGCAAGTTCATGTCATCATGTTCTAAGTTTTCTTTTTTGGACTGCAAAATATTTCAAGTCTACCCACCTGTGTGTAATTAGTATAGTTGCCACAATAGCTACCACAATCCGACCGCTGTGTTCCATAAAACTGGGAAATTTCGGATCTCTGATGAGCTGACGAAGAAAAGTGCATTAGAAAGGCAGCCTACTCGCAAGGAAAACAGACTTCATCAAGATGCAGTAATCTGATGTCACACAGCATAAAGACATAAAAGACTAATTAAATGTGTATGTAATGCTGATTCTAGATACCACTCTATTAATGCAAATAATTCTGTATGGAAATTGGTGTGTAAGCAAACAAACATCAACAAAACAAATCCTATCTTATCGAAGTTATTAGGTATTTTTGCTTGTGCAGTGTTTCTCATACTTACAGATTGGTTTGACACTGTTAACAATTCTCCATGTAAATGCATGTTTTGAAGGACAGATAGATACTTTATTAATATCTTCTTTATTTAGAAATTATGCGGGGACTCATTTTGAAACCTTTTACTTTGAAAGTATCACTTCCGCTTCCGGTGTGTGTGTGTGTGTGCGCGCGTGTGTGTGTGTTGCAGTTCTCTCGCTATTCTCTTGCTATTGTGATTCTCTTCGTGGCTTTATATGATCAATCGGCGCAGAAGTCATTTCCAATGTAAGTTTTCCAACGCTTTAAGAGATGTATTTAAAGCAGTGTATTTGTTTTCAAAAAATAACATAGGACATAATTACAAACAATACAGAACAAATTTAAGCAAATTTGATAAATTGTGTCAGTGACACTTTAAAAAAGTATTTAATTTAGGATAAGCTCCTGCAAAATAGAGACTGCGCGATCCGGAGATAATACAGCATCAATGCAATGTGTTAGCATGTTTCATTGAGACAATTCTACCTGTGTATACTCAAATGTTACAATTTGGTTTGGCTGACCAAGTACTAGAAACAGTACTTGTTAGCTCTCAGGATTACCCGCTTTAGTCAATAGAAAAGCGACACACGGGGAGGGAAAAAACTATTTGAACCCCAGTTGATTTTGTAAGTTTGCCCACTAACAAAGAAATGATCAGTCTATAATTTCAATATGTAGGTTTATTTGAACATTGGCAGCCCTCTCAGCTCGTTACCTGTATAAAAGAGACCTGTACACAGAAGCAATCAATTAATCCAGATGCCAAACTCTGCACCATGGCCAAGACCAAAGAGCTTTTCAAGGATGTCATGGACAAGATTGTGGACCTACACAAGGCTGGAATGGGCTACAAGACCATCGCCAAGCAGCTGGGTGAGAAGGTGACAACAGTTGGTGCAATTATTCGCAAATGGAAGAAACATAAATTAACTGCCAATTTCCCTCGGTCTGGAGTTCCATGCAAGATCTCACCTCGTGGAGTTTCAATGATAATGAGAACGGTGATGAATCAGCCCAGAACCACTCGGGAGGAACTTGTCAATGATCTCAAGCCAGCTGGGACCATAGTCACCACAAAAACAGTTGGTAACATGAAGGACTGAAATCCTGCTGTGCCCGCAAGGTCCCCCTGCTCAAGAAAGTCCATCTACAGGCCCGTTTGAAGTTTGCCCCTGAACATCTGACTGATTCAGAGAAAAACTGGGTGAAAGTGTTGTGGTCAGATGAGACCAAAATTGAGCTCTTCGGCATCAACTCAACTTGCCGTGTTTGGAGGAGGAGGAATGCTGCCTATGACTCCTAAAACACTGGCCCTACCGTCAAATATGGAGGTGGAAACATTATGCTTTGGGGGTGTTTTTCTGCCAAGGGGACAGGACAATTGCACCGCATCAAAGGGAGGATGGATGGGGCCGTCAAGTGTTGGTTGAGAACCTCCTTCCCTCAGTCAGGGCATTGAAAATGGGTCGTGGTTGGGTATTCCAGCATTTGTGGTGACTATGGTCCCAGCTGCCTTGAGATCATTGACAACGCATTGTTGTCTCTCAGTGTTCAAATAAACCTACCATTGAAATTATAGACTGATCATTTCTTTGTTAGTGGGCAAACTTACAAAATCAGCTGGGGTTCAAATAGTTTTTTCACTCATTGTATGTCGTCTTATTGAGACAAAAATGTACAGCGCTTTAAATCTTTTCTAAATTATTGAAACAAACCACAAAATCATAAAAATCACTTATCAGACAAAGCTTCAATAAATGCTATTTTAAGGGAAGTTTACAAATGTCGTCCCCCCGAGGGCGCTATATGTAAGATTTGGCCTGCTGTCAAATCCATCCTCGACTGACTTGCTGATTATGTGACGTGACTCCTGCAATTGCATGAAGTGTTCAAAACCCACAATAATGTCATTAGGCAGGTACCAACAAACCACTTTCTCACTTTGCCACTGGCTTTCGAACTATTTTACAGGCATCTTGAAATCCCACTCTTGTTGGTTAATAGTCTGCTTTTATCAGTTGGCATGTTGCTGATAACAACAGTGGTTCAACAAGAAACAGCTGGTCCGACCTGACTGACCTTCATATTTCAACGTATTCCAACCTCTTTGTTTTCTTCACAAAGAGCTTATTAGCTTGCAACACTGACAGACAAACATGGCAATTCATGACTGACATCACTGCAATAATGAATGCTATGCCAACTTAAGTAATTCTGAATGTTTTTTACTGTTACAAATGTGTCTTAAAAATAAATGTCTTAAAAATAGATTAGATGCATGCTGATGCTTGAGTTTCTTACGCAAGAAGGGACCTCTTCGCCCAAGTTTACAGTCAACAAAGACTTCATGGAACAAGGACTGCTTGAGATGAGGGTGACGAGTACGAAGAGAAAGAAACTACATGAGTTGTGCATAGGAACGCAAGCATGTACATGTGCACTACAGAGGGGCTATTTAAGAATGTTTTTTCCCCGATCATCAAAAAAGCCTAAGAATAATCACAGAAATAATAATAATATAATTTATTTATTCGCTACAAAGCACATGAATAAGCTTTATACAATCCCGCTGATAACCTTGTGTATGTGTAAACAAGAAGTGAATAATAAGACAAGCTCTGCTTCTTCATACTCCTTTTTTGGACATGTTGAAGTATGTAAGTGCAAAATATGATATCCTGAATTGTATTTGGAATTTTTTTCAATTGTTCTTCCAAATAAATGACACTATTATTTTTTTACGTGCGATTGACCTCTGTTTGACCCTCAGCCAACGCTGTAGTTTGAGGAAGCTGTGGTAACTGCGGAGTTACAAGCGGGAGCAAATATTAAGCAAAAATGGACAACGAAAAGGGTATTTTGATAAATTTAGCTTCAAAGCCCTGGCAGATGGCCCTCCAAATAAGATCAAAGTTAGTTGTATTTACTGTCACTGTGATTTGAGTTGTCACGGATTACATCTCCTGCCATAAACAAGCAAGAAATTGTTTTATTGTCATTTATACAGTTGTATCTTGTCCCAACTAATGAGTGCTTTTAGATGCAACCCTCCTATCTGCAGGTTCTTTTGCTTTGAACTGCAAGCTAAAATTTGGGTTACGAGCTGCTATTTACTGGCAGGCATAGCCGAAGACAGCTATTTAAGAGCTTGTGTCAATGTGATCAAGGCTGATAAAGAGAACGGATGTACTGTTACTGGCATTTACCTAGTCACCGAGAAAGCATCTCAACACACCAGTACATGCATTATTGCTATTACAAGGACCACATCAAATTAAAAGCACAATCTGAATACAGAGCCACCAACCATCAACCAGTATGAGCCTAGGGTTTTTTTTCATAAAGTGCACCATACTTAGCACTCAATAAAATAACCAATTCTTACCTTTATGCATTCCCACGTAGTAACAGCAACTGGGACCAAATATGAGGTGAAAGAAGGGAAAAATACCGTATAGTAATCTATCTGTATAGCGTGAGTCAAAGTTAAACGGTACATTTAAGGACCGTCAAAGTGGGACAAAATGGCACTTGCATTAAACATGCAAAAACCGAGGGATTTCTAACTGTATGTTCTTTTTTGAATAAAATAATTGCACATATTTCCAAAATTGATATCCCTTCACATAAAATTTGATGTAACTATCGTTAGTTGCATATCAAATCGTTTACCGCAAAGAGATTTACATCCCTTCCTTTCATAATTAAAAACTTGTTTATGTCTGTGCTAATTAATTAATGACTTAACTATTGACAAAATACAGTTAAATATTTTAATCAATTGACTTAAATTGAATTTTAACAGGTTCAAAATAAAACTTCAAACCTAACGAAAAATTAATGGCGTAGGTAATATAGGTAAGTATAAGTAGTGTAGGTATTATTACAGCCTCGTAGACATGTAATAGCACTCCTGTAGTCATCTTTACGCTCCTATCATTGTTTGTTTACTCCACATTGCTCAACTGTACTCCGCAGGCTACGGGATCAGTGCAGGGACATGAGAGACGGCCATGGCTTTAACCATCAGCATTCAACCAACAGCAAGCTAGCAAGCCAACTAGCTAATATCCAATTTTATTTTTTGTATTCTAAACTTCAAAGCACTTGAAAGGACAAAAAAACAAAAACTTACCACTTCCACATGAAATAAGAGAAGTTTCACTATCATGTTGGACATGCCATGGGTGACTCCATGCAGTGTGACAGTAATCTTATGTCATACTGTATTTCAACAGTGGAACATTACTGATTTCTAGTGGCCAGAGGATCTTTGTCTTTCAACATGTTTTTGGACTAATGCATTAACAATACGCCACAGTCTAACCATGAAACAGCGATTATTTATTTATTAATAAATAAACAAACTGTGATCTGAAGTTAGTCATGGGCATTTCACTGGAATTCCTCAATCCATTATGTTTAAAATTAATATATGTTTTTATAAATACTGTAGCCATTTTTATATTTACTGTATGTATACACACATTATGATCAATTCTTAACTAGGATGCAAAGTGGGTTGCGGAGGTCTTTTCAGTGGGTCTGGTGTCTATGCCTGAGCAAAAAAAAAATGTGATGACCCGATATCTTTGAAATTACCTTTTATTCCTGTCTGTGCTATTTGCTTACTACACCAACACGGGCGCATGCCATGATTCTGGGCGACTTGGTCTGTATATTTACACAAATATAGAGTATAACAAACATTAGAGTGGAAACTCAGTAGTGCTTGAGCTAGTGGCAGCCAAGTAGTGCGCCTCAATGGCTGCCAAACAGTTTGCCAAACAGTGTGCCTGTTTGCGCCTCAGCTGCTTCATAAAAATAATCAAAAATCAATTCCACCCAAATGATTCATAGATATAAAATAATTGTTAATAATTTAGTCAATTGTGTAAATTAATCCTGACTTGAAGCAATAGAGGTAAAGATGAACGCCCAGCAGAAGTGCTTTTAATTTAGTCTTAACTAGTTTGCTGTCTAAAGAACAATCACTTTTTATTCTGTTCGATCTACCCACTGCAGAATTTAAGATTGGTCAAAGATCCTATTGTCCCTTTGAACATTTTTTTATTTAGTAACTGATTTAATGTTTTAATGTGTTTTTCCACATGGTTCATTCAATAAATTTGGCCTAATGTCTGTAACTAATAGACTGACATCTTCAATTAATCGCTTCTTAACTTGAAATGATCAAACGTTGGTAATTATCAATATGAGATTGTACCACAAACTAATGTTTGTGGTACAAATTAAATGTGACCAGAATCAATCCAAAAACTACAGGCAACTAAAAAACAGATAAAAGATATTCCACTACTCTTGTCTTGATGAGCATATCTGTTTCATCACAGGAGCGTTTCAGCACTTGTGATAAGACAAAACAGTGCATCTCACTCTCCTCACCATCACAAAGCAATAGTGGGGCTCCTAAAATGATGTGATCACATGGTGCGTCTCACATTTGAGAAAGTCTCAATACACAGAGACAAGACATCGATCTTGACTGCCCAATCAACGACCAGACAAGATGGGAGAGATCAATAATGGGCTATCAGCCACGGGTTGTCACAATATTCATAGTTATCTACTGGAATGACAACAATGAATAGGTGACAGGAATGCGCTAGATGTATACTTAGATTTTTAGAAAGGTGTATACATTTGCAAGTGAAAGTCAAGCTTATTTCACTGAGATGTGACTGATTTACGCCATTCCAGGATACAATTATAACTGCAGGCTCCTACTGGCACGTTGCAAATATAAACATGAATGACACTTACCTTCAAAGCCTCACTGTATTCCAAATGCACATTAAAGTAAGACAAACGTGGTCCTGTTATGTTGGCATTGATTCAATAAATGTACATAGTTCGTCCACACCATGACTTACATCCATAAAGACACAATAACCACTGACGCGCACGTCAATAATTTTTGTCAGAAGCGCATATGGTCCATATGATATTGATCATAAATTTGGTCTGCATTTATGCATTAGCCACACTGTGCTACTGAAACAAATCTGAACTTTTGACAGACACACTGACACCTCACTCGACCCCGTAGACAACTTTTTTACCTGTCAGCTGTGGCACGATAACTTTAATGCACAAAAATGTACCAGCCCCCGTTGGAACGGACATAGCGCGGCTTGATGACTGGTGTATTGAATAGCCAATGAAATGGCTTGTGTCATAAAAGCAAGGCGGTCCTCCGTAACTGAGAAAAGGAAAACGTTCAATGTGCATCAAAGGTACATCAATGTTGCACCTTTGAAGTTTTTTTTATCTGTTTTAAAAATGACTTGAAAGACAACATACAGTGTCAAGAAGCCACGATGCTTTGTTTATTTGCCGTTAGTGAAGACTTTTAACCAAGTTTGACCAAGGGTCTCCAAATGACACATTTGGAACGCTTGATCCATAACTTTTGTTGTCAAATTTGAAATGCAATTGGGTAAAGACTCAAGTTATCTTCCTATTGTGTTTTCCAGTCCACACCAAAAAAACGTTTTGAAGATGCATGTTTGTGAAAAAATCTGGGCAAACAGTGTAAGCCCAATTCCTCAGTGTCAGTACCAGTTACACACATTCTGACTGCTTGGGAATCTGCTGCTCAGTTTGTTAGCTTTCAAAAGAGCCCAAAGCCATTCCTGTACTCCAAATTATTCAATAAGGACTTTAAATTTACTTTGGGTGTGACTTTTTTTTTTTTTTTACACATTTTAGTCAAAAAATTCCGTAATGGTAAGGAGTTTAACTTGAAACAAGCCCAAACCCTTGGCTAAAAAAAAAAAAAAAGATTGGTCAACCAGCTGATGACCAGATGTCGTCCACCACAAATGTTCTGTCAGCCACTCTTAAAAAAAACACTCTCCTCTAAACTTGAATCAACCCAGAAGGTTTAAAGCAATGGCTGCACGCATGTTGTCCTTACAGTCAGAAGATCGTTTGGGCAACTTTGTGTGGAGTTTGCCTGTTCACCCCGTTTCTCCGGGTGCACCCGTATCCTCCAACATCCAAAAATATGCTTGTATGCTTCATTTTTGTTGCACTTCACTGTTTCAGTTTCAAGTTCAGTCTGTACAGTACAGATAAAAAATAAATAGATATCGGTTTCTCAAAAGTACATCAAATCAGGGGGCAAGAAAACATTTCTGTCCTCCAGTGGGGGCATGAAAGAAACTAATTGAGAATCATTAGGTCAGTGGCTCCCAAACTTTTTTTTTTGCTGTGCCCCCCTTTTGGGAGATACCATTATTTTCAGCCCCCCAACGCCTTTGGGCTAGGGAAAGGGTCCTCACTGTTGTTTGTGTGTGCGTGCCGAACGACAGTTCAGAGTACCCAGCCTTCTTGGAGTCTTATCAGAGGGGTTCTGGAGAGCAGGTGACGCCATAGTTCTACTGGGAGACTTCAACGCCCATGCGGGCAATGCCAGTGTGACTTGGAGGGGCGTGATAGGGAGGATTGGCCACCCGGACTTTGTAGTCATATTATCAGACCTGCGTCCCCAAGTTCTGGACACGCGGGTGATGAGAGGGGCTGAGCAGTCAACTGATCACCACCTGGTGATGATTTGGATTAGATGGCAGGGAAGGATGCCGGACAGACCTGGTAGACTCAAATGTGTAGTGAGGGCATGCTGGAAACGTCTGGCAGAATCTCCCATTTGTCAAGTCTTCAACTCTCATCTCCGGCAGAGCTTCGCCTGCATCCCGGGGGAGGACCGGGATATTGAGTCCGAATGGGCCGTATTTCGTGCCTCCATTACTGAGGCAGCTAGTCATAGTTCGCAAGGTGGTCGGTACCAGTCCCGGGAGCAAGACCCGAACCCGGATTTGCCTTGGTGTGACTGTCGCACAACTTCCCATTGATGACATCATGTATTCTAATTGACATTGCAGCCATATACAATGAGGGGAAAAACTATTTGAACCCCAGCTGATTTTGTAAGTTTGCCCACTAACAAAGAAATGATCAGTCTATAATTTCAATGGTAGGTTTATTTGAACACAGAGAGACAACAATGACAAAAAAATCCAGAAAAATGTGTTTCAAAAAGAGTTACAAAGTAATTTGCATTTTCATTAAGGAAATAAGTATTTGATCCCCTATCCGTCAGCAAGATCTCTAGTTCCCAGGTGGATCTTATACAGGTAACGCGCTGGCATTGGCTGCCCTCTCAGCTCGTTACCTGTATAAAAGAGACCTGTCCACAGAAGCAATCAATCAATCCAGATGCCAAACTCTGCACCATGGCCAAGACCAAAGAGTTTTCCAAGGATGTCATGGACAAGATTGTGGACCTACACAAGGCTGGAATGGGCTACAAGACCATCACCAAGCAGCTGGGTGAGAAGGTGACAACAGTTGGTGCGATTATTCGCAAATGGAAGAAACATAAATGATCAATGATCTGCCAATCTCCCTCAGTCTGGAGCTCCATGCAAGATCTCACCTCGTGGAGTTTCAATGATAATGTGAAGGGTGAGGAATCAGCCCAGAACCACTCCGGAGGAACTTCTCAATTATCTCAAGGCAGCTGGGACCATAGTCACCACAAAAACAGTTGGTAACACACTACGCCAAGAAGCACTGAAATCCTGCTGTGCCCGCAAGGTCCCCCTGCTCAAGAAAGTCCATCTACAGGACCGTAGAAGTTTGCCCTGAACATCTGACTGATTCAGAGGAAGACTGGGTAAAAGGGAAGTGGTCAGATGAGACCAAAATTGAGCTCTTTGGTATCAACTCAACTTGCCGTGTTTGGAGGAGGAGGAATGCTGCCTATGACTCCAAAAACACCATCCCCACCGTCAAATATGGAGGTAGAAACATTATGCTTTGGGGGTGTTTTGTTTGCCAAGGGGACAGGACAATTGCACCGCATCAAAGGGAGGATGGATGGGGCCATGTACCGTCAAGTGTTGGGTGAGAACCTCCTTTCCTTAGTCAGGGCATTGAAAATGGGTCNGTGGTTGGGTATTCCAGCATGACAATGATCCAAAACACACGGCCAAGGCAACAAAAGATTGGCTCAAGAAGAAGCATATTAAGGTCATGGAGTGGCCTAGTCAGTCTCCAGACCTTAATCCCATAGAAAATCTGTGGAGGGAGCTGAAGGTTCAAGTTGCCAAACATCAGCCACGAAACATTAATGACTTGGAGAGGATCTGCAAAGAGGAGTGGGCCAAAATCCCCCCTGAGATGTGTGCAAACCTTGTGGTCAACTACAAGAAACGGCTGACCTGTGTGATTGCCAACAAAGGTTTTGCCACCAAGTAGCACGTTTTTCAAAGGGATTAAATACTTATTTCCTTCATGGAAATGCAAATTAATTTATAACTCTTTTTGAAACGCATTTTTCTGGATTTTTTTTGTCATTGTTGTCTCTCAGTGTTCAAATAAAGCTACCATTGAAATTATAGACGGATCAGTTCGTTGTTAGTAGGCAAACTTACAAAATCAGCTGGGGTTCAAATAGTTTTTTCCCCTCACTGTAGTTCCACAAATCACACCATCTACAGAATTCTTAGTCAATTGATCGATTAAAAGATTCTTGGACCCACCGTTCATTTAATCAGTAAAACATGCAGCTGAGACAACTTATGCAACCTAGTCAATCAAGTCCTTTGTGTTTAATCTTGTTACATTTTGCTGAAGAAGGGCATGCTAAACACCAACACCAGAGTGTCTCAGAAGAAAATGGAGGCGCATAGCCTCTCTCAGGCACTGCAATCCAGAGAGCTTTGCTGATCTGTCTGCAGCCTGACCTTCACTGGTGTCACATTCACAGGACATAAAAAAGGAAGTGCTGTACCGCACCGCAGTAGGCCTCAAAGACCATCCTCCTCAAGGACCTTGTTTACGACTACCACCATCCTATTCTGTTCAGCTGGGTTATAACATGACTAAAGAGAACTAAAGTCAGAACTCATAACATGACATGGCTAAAGGACAGCCTAACAAGATACTGCCTCACAAGAGTAAAAGCACATTAAAATCCAAAGCAGATACCAAGAATAAGGAGTGCCATCAGTGTTGATCAGCCAACCACTAATCCCATATTTCATGTCTGGGTCCTCCATACTGCAAGGTCAAACTGTCTCCATCTGACAGATGGCTACCTGACATCACCCACCCAGACAGACAGCATTTAAAACTCCCCTTTCTTTATCTTTATTCACAAGCCCTCTCCATTAAAGACTTGATGAGCCCATGTTGCCCTCCAAAGCCGCATGAAAAATTGTCATGAAGCAGGCCATCGTGGTAACCTTGCTCCAAGGGTAGCCTTCTGTTTTGTAAAAAGCTCAGCCTGCTCTCTCTCAAAAGGGTGGGCAGGAGGGGGGGGGTATGGCACGTTACACAGAGCATTAAGTAGCAACATTTGGCCTATTTTGCACAGATAACGACCAAGAAGATTAGGAGGAACATTAATGACTGTCTCCTCATGTGTCTTTAAGGCTGCTGCGGTGCAAACATCACTTTATTACAGCTGCTGGATTGATATTTAAGGCATCTTAGTGCATGAAATGTTCACAAAACAAGAATGCCCTCAAGTCACTTGTCTTCCTTTATTGCGGTTCATATGGTCAGGAGTGAACAGAGCAGTAGAACTCGTGTGCAGAGCAAACTGACCAATCTGACCTCGATCCGCGCCATACAAATAAACCAGGCAGATATGACCCTAGAGGACAAAATGGTGATGTAACTACAGGTCGTAACAGGTAGTGCCCCCTCTAACGTAAGCAGGGGTGCTGCTTACTACCAGGCAAAGCAGGCAACTGCTTCGGACCCCATCCCTGTTGGGGGTCCCCGAGAACTGACAAACTTTGGACTTATAGCAGTGGTGCTATGCAAAGGGGCCCCCTGAGAACTGTTGCATATGACCCTAATTATTGCATATGACCCTGACAGACTGATGAAAAACCTACAAATTTATTCATTTAGCAGGTATTTTCTTTGTTTTTCTCACGCTGTTGCACCTTCCCTGAAGTCTCCTGGCTCCTCCTGCCGCACACTTTGAAAACCCCTTGTGTATACAATTAATAAAGTTATCAACAAAGAACAGTTGTGCTCCATTTTTGTTTATTAAGTTAACTAACTTCTTTACATTCTGCCCAATAAAAGAAGAAAGCTATTGCTTGTGGTTAATCTCATCAGTAAGGACAGTAGCCATTGGCTGTCCTAAAAGTGGCTAGAATTACTCGTCAAGCCACACGAACAGCTATAAAAAGGATCAAGACGGCTTCAAAATGGACGGCATAGTAACTACACAAAAGCACAATCCAGGCAGGCTGTCACATCCCACGTCGTTACTTTGTCTGCCTCTGTCTTCTCGCCAGTGTGTTTTCTTTTTCTCTCCAGGAGTCCTGTTACCAACTGGAGGCGGGGCAACTGGGCGCACCTGAGCTGGGAGGAGCAAGCATTACTTAGGCCGATGGACTGCAGCTGAGAGACGCTGGTCTTTGTTTTCTCAAGCTTCTGACACGGACATCTATTTCCTTAAATGTGTCAGCCTAGTTCAAACTCAGATTTTACTTGCTCCATTGTTAGTTAGCTCCTGCCTCTCCTCAGGTGAGCTCACTTGTCACTCGGCCACGCCGACATTTTGTGCTTTGTGGTGCCACGTTCTACTTTTGTAAAGATTTTGCACCACCACCTTGTGTTGGACAATGACCTCCTTTTATTAAATACATTGTCTCCGGATTTGGGGGTCCAGTACTTGTCTGCACGTAACACAGGCTTAATAACACAGGCTCTAATAAGAATAAAAAGGTCGCTTGTTGCTTTTTTGAAAGTCGCTAAAAAAGGTGTGAATACATCAAAAAAATCTAATTTACAAACCTGCCAAACAGAAATGGGCATTTGACTAAATTTCCTTTGTGAGTTCCAGGCAAACCTCTTGTTCAGAACTAAAGCTTCAGTGTACATGTCAAGTTTACAAACCCATCGACTGATTTGGACAAGAGAAAACAAGCTGATGCCTTTATAGTGTCATCCGAAATATTTGCCATTTTGATTTTAAGCCAAAAAAACAGTTGCAGACAGAATCAAAATCAAGGAAGTCGATGGGTTTCATGAAGATTAGAGGAAGCCGACATACAAGCCTCAACTGAACCTTTCTTTAGAATAGTTGCCTCACATGGCCGCTCGCGCGTCTCTCTTGGGGCAGCCAGAATTATCTTCTGCATCAAAGCTGAAGCTCAGGCCAGTGCTCCACAAACAGAGGGCTCCGTTTCACACAGGAGCTCCGCCTTTGGCCTGAGGAGATGCAGCCAATCACACTGGAGTATCCGTGGCATGGCCACAGTCCACCATTTTGTGCTCCTCAAGGTCTTTGGCTGGTTCTTTCCGAGCAGAGAGGACATCTATCTTGTTACACAGATGGAAGTGTTTAAACTCTCGGAACAAAGACCTGACAAAGAAGCTTTCCTGCTGGTTCCCCTGCAGACCGTCATGGCGTTCAGCAGAAGATGGTTGCTGGGAGAACACTGGAAGCTGTGCCTCTAAATTTGGCCATTTGAATCACCCTGTCACATAACCCCAAGAGACCCAGCTCCAAGTTCCTGTGGACACCAAATACTGCTGGCCTCACATTTAGACTGTCTGAGCAATATAATCCTTCCTGTAGATCAGTAGCATGCACTATTAAATATTGCTTCCTAACATGATTGGTTATAATTTATACAGTAAGTGCAAGCTAAGGAATTATTATTTTTTACAATTTTATGTGTAAAGAGGCAGCTTGATATATATTATGTACATTATACAGATGAACCTTGCAAAGCGTACGCCCAGTTAGCGTAACTTTCTGTTTACGTTAAAAATGTATGCAACGATTTGCCCCAGTACGCATATACAAATGATTGAGTCCAACTGGCCGCACGGTGGCGGAGTGGTTAGCACTTTGGCCACACAGTCAGGCGATCTGGAAGACCAGGTTTCAAATCTCCGTTGGGCATCTCTGTGTGGAGTTAGCATGTTTTCCCCGTGCGTGTGTGGGTTTTCTCCGGGTACTCCGGTTTGCTCCCACATTCCAAAAACATGCATGTTAGGTTAATTGGCGACCCTAAATTGTCCATTAGTGTATGAATGTGAGTGAATGTTTGTTTGTCTGTATGTGCCCTGCGATTGACTGGCGACCAGTCCAGGGTGTACCCCGCCTCTCGCCCAAAGTCTGCTGGGATAGGCTCCAGCATCCCCAAGACCCTAATGAGGATAAGCGGTATACAAAATGAATGAATGAATGAATTGAGTTCAACTGTGTTCATAACGTATTTTAAATCACGTAATATCTCACCACGTTAGCATGCATTGTTACGGTTGACTCTAGTTCTTTGCTAACTAACACAGTTACGTCACAAGTTTACGTTTTTCTTATTGATTACGCCTGCAAAATAACCCACAATGGAGCCAAAGAAAGTTGCAGGTGCCAGTACTTTGATAAATTCAAGAAATAGCATGGCATAGCAGTGTCCAGGAGGAGTTCTTTGTAGTAGTAGTAGTAGTAGTAGTAGTAGTAGTAATTTTTGTCAATCATAAAATCTTCAAACATGGCAAAAGGGAAGTTAAATGATATCATTTGACGTTTGTATGCATTTCAATGTGTTTTCTGAGTGTAAAATTATAATTGTAAAACCATTAAGTACTAAGTGTTTTGTGTTTTCATATGTATTCTTCTGAAACAAATAGACACTAACCGAGATTCCACTCTATGTTCATTTATTAACAAGCATATTGCACAGCCGAAACAGAACCGATGTTGTAATAGGGGTAAGGAGAAAAATCCGCCAGCCATATGAGCGCTCATGAGGTTATTGTAAACAGTACAGCGATAGTAATACACATGAGTTTCACACCAACATCTCAGTAGTACAGTACAGGTGATAAAACTGTTAGATGATTAGAGGGCTGCAGCTATCACATTTTTTAGTAATGGAGTATTCTACCAAAATGTTCTTAGATTAACTAAGCAATCGAAAAAAAATGTTTGCTCGGTCAAAGAACAAAAATAAATATACACAAATAAATATAACATTTCACTAAATAATGAACAACCACTTGGTTTATTTTTTTGTTGTTTTGTTAAATTCACAGTGTGCACTGGAACAAAGTGTATTTTCTTGGGTCTTTGTAGATGAACTTATTCAGAGAAATAATAATTACTTTTCTCAAACTAAAATACACATTATGTTCATGGCTGTGCATTTATAAATTCTAAACTTGCTGGCTGACTAGAAATAAGATAAACATTCTGATATTGAATGATTAAATGATGACGCCTGTAGTGGAACGCATTACTCTCAACCGAGTGAGACACACACTTCCTTGTTCCATTACACATATTGTCTGCTAGAAATTAGCAGCTGCTGATTAGTCAGCTAAAATGTTTTTATTTACCATCTTTAGCTGGAATAGGCTCCAGCATTCTCCCGCAACCCTAACGAGAATAAGCAGCATAGAAAATGGATAGATAGATCTTCTTAACTCACAGCACTTTTTGTTTTGCAGATGAAATAACCCCTGTATGAAGCCATGTTATCATTGAAACAAACTGTCACACATTTCCTCGCCCCCAACACAACTAACATTATATTAGTACGGTACAGTATATTAACCTTACTCTCACTGATTTGCGCTGCGTTAAGTTCTCCTTGCCTCTCTGATCTTCTGCTCCATTTGGGAGGAGGTGATGCAACATACAAAATGTGCCGTTGTGGTATTTATCTACGAGTCGCGTAAGAACAGGTACGTGTCACAGTGTTCAACTTGATGTTGAGACACATTTTCTGTCTGTTTTTTGCATTTCTTCCCGCTTTCAGCTTCCTTCCTTAGCGTGGCTGACATAAGCGTATTGGTGATGTAAGTCATTCTTTAAATCAGGAAAAAAATTGATCTTGATTTTTTTTTGGTAAATCAAGGTACTGTAATAATTAGAGGAATCATTGCACCCCTAGATGATAACCATTTAGGATTTTTCAAATACAATTCCCGTCATCACTAGCTACACTGCGGTTCAACATGACTCCCTCAATCTATCGCAGTTTTTCACAAATGTATTAATAAATGATGACCGTTGTCTTTTGTCTGTTATTAGCAAAAAAAACAACCTGAATATTATAGTAGCATTTTTAAAGAGTTATTTGTCCTCTTCTGATAACTCAGCATCTGTAATGTTACATTGATCAGACATTGATTACATTACCTTAACACTGTGCAAGGAGTCAGCTACGGCATTTCCGACATGATAAAGTGAAATAAGTTATGCTTCCATTCTTGTGTGAAAACAGTAAGACTGTGGCTTCTTACTTCCCCCACTGCGTTTGAAACACTGCAGAAAGAGTAAATTGAAAAGGATAACTAGTTAGCCATCTTCTATGTCCGTGCAGTGAGCCTATGCAATGTGGCATAAACAAAGAATAATAGGATTGTAAAGGTGACTATAGGGGTGTTATTGCACGTCTGCATGGCTCTAGTAATGTTAAAAGCTGTATTTACAAAATGTTTAAGTAAGTACAAAAATATTGACTTTATTAATAATGAATCCTACTTCGTGGAAATTCCCTTTTCACATTCAGGTGTGGAGCCAATTAACACCGATAAACGAGGTAGTTATTTGCTTTCAAAGACCACGCGCCAAGTGACTCTAGGGCTACAGTCACACTGCAGGGTAGGATTCCCAATTCTGATTTTTTGTTTGTTTAAAATTCAATTTTTTTATGTGATCGTTCACATTACCAAATAAATGCGACTTGCAATGGGAACGCACCTGGAAAGTGACATGCATGTGCAGAAGCACGACATCACTTGCTTTTTCGTTTGTTAAGTAAAGACTGTTGCGGTGTCTGATCTAGTGATGTGCGATAGCATTGATTTCATTTCTGATTTGATACTGGATCAAATTAAGTCTGGCATTGGCAATACCAATTCAATACTTTGTGCAAACTCATCTAATGTGTCTGGTAAGTAAGTAGTGTACAGTATTTTAAATCAGCATAAAGAATAAAAACATCGTGGTCATTTATTGATTTATTTTAAACTGTGAAGTATACTGAGGGCAGCCAAGGAACAGTACAGAAAGAAAATAGAAGAGAGGATCCACAACAACAACATTGAAGGAGGTGTGGCAAGGCATGAAGACCATCACGGGCTGCAGCACAAACGGAGGTGCCCATATTGAGGGGGATGTGAGAAGAGAAAACCAGTTAAACCAGTTTTTGAACAAGTTTAACCAACCCATCACACACACACACAACAATCCCCACACAAGTCAGCAGCTCGGAAGGGGACACCTCTCCACACCCTCCCCCGTTCACACAACCCACAATAACAGCAGCTCAAATTAGTGCAGAGCTAAGGTGGCAGCTCCCCGACAAAACAGCAGGTCCGAATGGAGTATCGCCTCGACTTCTAAAAGCCTGTGCGTGGGAGCAGGGAGACCCTCTACAGCGCATTTTCAATCTGATCTTGGGTTTGGGGAGGGTTCCACAGCTGTGGAAGACATCCTGCATCATTTCAGTCCCAAAGAGACCACATCCTGGTGAGCCGAATGATTTCAGGCCAGCAGCTCTGACGTCACATGTGATGAAGACCATGAAACATGCTGCTGATCTATCACCTGAGACCACAGACCAACCCTGCACTCGACCCTCGGGCGTTGAGGACCTATTTGCTCCATCGAGCTCTTGTACACCTGGACGGAGGCAGTGGTGCTGTGAGGAATACGTTTTTGGACTTCTCCAGCCACGAATGGGAGTACGATCACAGCTAGTGGCATGAGTCACAGACTGCCTGACCGTTAGACCTCAGTGTGTGCAAATGTAGAACTGCAGGTCCAACACTATGACTAGCAGCACAGGAGCACTGCAGGGAACTGTACTCTCTAATGTTCTGTTTACCCTGTACACGTCCGACTTTCAGTACAACTCTGAGCTCTGCCATGTACAGAAATGTGCGGACAACACGGCTATCGTGGGATGTATCAGGAATGGAAAGGAGGATGAGTACAGAAAACTGATCCAGGACTTATTCAACGGGTGTGACGCAAACCACCTTCACCCTAACACCACCAAGACCAGGGGAATGGTGGTGGACTTCAGGAGAAATAGGACACACCCATAACCTGTTCTCAATCAAGGCTTACACCTACAAATACCTAGGAGCGCATCTAGATGACAAACTCAGAAGACAAACTCAGAAGACTGGCATCCTTCAATGTATGCCAGAAGCTGCTACAGATCTTCTACCAGACTGTGGTAGCTAGTGCTCTCTTGTAGTAGAAGTGTGCTGGGGGAGCAGCCTAAAGAAGGACGCCACATGCCTGGACAGACTGGTGAGGAAGGCAGGCTCTGTCATTGTCACTGAGATGGACAGCCCGACATCTGTGGCAGAGCAGAGGACACTGAAGAAGCTCCAGTCCATCATGGACAACCAGCATCATCCAATGCACAGCATCATCTCCCAACAGAAGAGCAGTTTCAGTGGCAGATTACTATCACTGTCCTGTTCCCTTAAAAGACTTTGAAGATCATGACTCCCCCACGCCATGCAGCTATTCAAAACAACAGAGGGGGAGCGACAAAAATACACACGGGACTGGACTTTTTAACCTAATTATGTTTTATTGCACTACATATTTAAAGTTGTATTTTTCTTATTCTATGTTCTTATTTTCTTATCTTTCTTGCCTTGGTTGTTTTATGTTGTGATTAAATGTTTTAAGTTTAATATGACATTTTTGAAGAGCTGCTGGAAACATGAATTTCTCCTGGAGATTAATAGTATCATAAAAGTATCATATTATATCATCATCATCATATCATTTACAATATAACCAAGATAATATCAGAAAAAACAAAGGACAAAATCATATACTAGAAGTAATATAAGTATCACTATTTTGATTCCAGAATCAACTTTAGATCATGAAGCACTGGTATCGGAGATATCAATATTTCAGTACCGGTCCGCACATTACTAGCATGCTCTCCTTAACGCATTTGCAGCAATTTTAAGAATTATGTGCAACGGGAGTCCATTTTTCTCAACCAAATGATTCCGTGTGGAAGATTAAGAAGAAAGATGGCAAGAACGCTAATATGGAAGTTTGTGGACAACTTGTTGCCACATCTGTTCCAAGGTGCGTGTGGGTGGAGTGGCGAGACATTGCTGCTTCGGCAGCTCTCTGTAATTTTTCTTGGCAATTTTCTTGGATGAGAAGAACTTTTGCCTACATCGGTAGAGTACATTTATCCAAGTCTTGCATGATAAACTACGCCTTTCAATGACTGCCTACCTTTAAAGTCTCGGTAAAACACGCCTTTCTATGACATATATATCGGATATATGCCACATGAGCGTCCACAGTGCAGTTGCATTGCATACATATCCAATTTATATCTACATATGAATGAGTTGCCTTTGAAAAAAATCGGAATTGTGCTGTTGACACTGACATGAAAAGGTTGCCTATGAGCAAAAAAATCACAATTGACCTGCAGTGTGAACATAGCCTAGAAGACTTGTCTGATGGCATAAAAGGCATTCATTGGAGAATTTACAGCTTCCCATGTGAGATACTCTGAAGTTTGTTATCCCACTTGCTAGTTTTTGTCGTAAACGAGTCAATCACAAAGTTTCAGACAGGTCATTTGGTCTTTCTTATAAATCAGTATTTGCAAGAAGTTTAAACAAGCAGCTCAGTAGAAAAGCGATTGTCACAGTTGTCAATGCCTATTTCCCTTCTGTCCAACAAAACTCCAAACTTCCCTGTATGGCATTCAATCTGCTAGACTCAGACCTCTTCCAAGAAAGAACATACAGCCCCGCAAATACCACTTAAGTGACAAGCTAGTGTAGAATGTCCAAGGACAGGTCTTGGAGAGAAACCAGGAAGTGTTTTTCCACAAGGACAATTACGCCAGGAAACCTTGCATTCCACACAGGCATCTCCCCTAGGAAACTATTTCCTGACATAAATCAATCCAATGTTGTCATCTATCATCTCCAAGTGAAATATAGGATCAACTATGTGTCAGTATCACAACACAGTAAATTATCCCATGATCAATCTTAATTAATAGTCAGTATTCATGTTTCTCCCCACAACAACAATGCCCCCTGCTGTTTCAAATTCATCATAAAAGTGTTAAAAGAAAAAAAGGCACAAAAGGGTCGCTTGTAAATGGTTCTGAATGGACAAGTGCCAGTAAACACTGTACTGTCAGGCTTACAACGAATCAGCATTCCTGACACAGGCAGCACGTCTGGATGCAGTATTCCAGAGTAAAGAAGGGATGCAATTAGGAGGAAAAAGTCTGAGCGGTTTGCTGCTGGAATGCATTGGAGAGATGGAACGTGGAGCTTTAAAAAGCGAGTGCTAAGTTTAGAAGAAGTTTCTTCCCAGGTTGGGACCTCTTGAGGTAACTCAACAAGTTAAAGACGTTGGGGAAAGATGAGAGACCCATCAATATTAACTTACCACAGAGACCTCCAAACTCTTAAATATTTAATCGTCCTTGGACAGCTCTGTTGCTCCTAGCCAGTGGATCCTTTCTACAAGACCACTCCTGTTCCAGCTCAATGAAGGCCTTGTCCTGTGGCACCACACAGCCCAAGGAACGGGCGTCTCCAAAGAATTCTGGACTTTTTTTTCTCTCCTCCCCACCACAGGCTGCTTTTAGGCTGACAGAACTGGGTTCACTGGTCTTACTTGAAGGCCATAAAACCTGAATTTAGGCAAGAAACCTGGGCAATGCCAGGGCTTCATTTTTCTCACAATTACAAACAGTCATGACACTATTTCTCCATCAAAACCAGATCCCATGGTTGTTAAAAGCCCAGTGATAAAGTCACACTGAGCTTTTTCTTTTTTTCCTCTCCTCCCAGAAGGGAGAAGGCAAAATTGGGGCTATTGATGTTCTGATGGAAAGCAGAGAAGAGGAACCAGTTTGGCAATGGTGTAACACGGCAACTGACAACAAAAACTGGAAAGACACCTCTCTGACACACAAGCGCGCACACACACACACACACACCACACCACTTCCTCGTTGAAGTTTAACCCTGACGTGAAGCTGCACTAGACCCATGGACTTAGTGAGCTACAAACGTTCAGTGACAAAGTATTGCAGCTACACCATGTTGGTTGTCTTGAGCAAACACAAAGAGAAGGAAGAGAGTGGCGTAACGTCTACAACGTTTAGGATGTGGCCTTGTGTGTAGCACTTATAGCAGCAGCAGCAGCTGGAGAAGGGCCGTGCTGCATCTCATGCATCATGTCAAGAAAGCACTCACTGGAGCATTTCAATTTACTTTTGTGTGTGTCCCCTCTCGCTCCCTCTCCCCGTAGCCTTCCTTCACTGCCTCAGGTGGAGAAGAATGGAGGAGTGCAATGAGGGTGAGCAGACAGAAAAAGAGAGATTGGCTTCACAAGCATGTCCTTGCAGCATCCAAGCCATTACTCATTGGAGCATTTCTTAAGCTTTAATGCTGAAATACAGTGCTACCTCTAAGGTCAAACATTTACCGTATTGACCCCAATATAAGACTATTTTTTCCAGAGAAAAAAAAGACCAAAAAAGTCGTCTTATATACGGGGTCTTGAGATTTATGCATACAAACCAAAGGTTGGGGCCAAACAGCTTCTCCTTAAGTCAGTGAGAGCTTCTCTTCCTGTCACTCACACATACCAGTGACCTGGAGTGATGCATCCACAACACAGAAACCAAATTTTAAAGGTTGTTAATAAGTTAGCAAACATAGAGGAGGACAATGCTAATTTTAAGATAACAGTCATCAAACAACTCCTATATGATTACAAAAACTGGTCTCAAAAAAAGGGTCGTCTTATATTTAGGTCAACACAGTGTTCACATTCTGATCCCACCAGATGAGATCCTACCCAAGATGTTTTCCACGCGGCACAGTGGAGCGCCGCCACCATGATGTGGGGTACTTTTTTCCTTTCATGAAACAACGGAGCCTCAGGTTGTGCAGGGGCGTCATTCGGCGACAAATTATGTGGAGATGTTACAGGGGGCAACCCTCATGACACAAGGCTCTTGTCTGTGTGGTAATGACTGTTTTTCAGAATGCCCACCTGACAAATTACTTATTTTAGGGGAATAACCTCACTCTTCTGGACCATTTTGCATATTTTCCCCATCTAAATCCAACTGAGAACAATTGAGGATGGATGGTAAGTTCACAAAAATGAACATCAGCTTCAGACAGTGGATGCGGTCCATGAAGCCATCTTCACCACCCGGGACAACATTCTGACCAGCCTCCTGGAAACACAGGCATTGAGCCTGCCCGAAGCAATTTTTGGTATGCATGGCACAGCTTCTTATTACGAAGTCCTTTTTAACATTTGATTACTATTTTATCGGGGTTTTGGGTTGGTTTTTTTTTAGATATGGTCTTAAACTTTTGATCAGTTCATTAACAGCCTATTTCAGTTTAATGACTGTTTGCAAAAAAATGCTCACTGAAATTTGTTTTTGTCTCAATCCCATTTCTTCTTTTTGCATTTTGAAGCTCTACTTGGAACCTACAATAGTGAAAAGTCTAAATTCTTGCAATTACATATTCAGTGAAGGTTTCCTAGATTCAATGCCTAAATGATGCCAGCAGAAAGCAAAAAAAAAAAACTACGCCTGTGACGTTCTTGTTGTACAATAACATATTAGCAGCTTTGTATTTGGTACGCACAGACAAAAAGTGTGATAAGTGCCTTCAGCATCATAACAGAAGCTCAAGGCTTCCATTTATCAGGGAACACCAATTCATTTCATAAAAAAAAGACAGTCTCACTCTCATATTTTCCATGAAATCACAGGTTGACACAACAGTCATTGTTTCCGCCAAAAAAATCACCAGCACCATGTACACAACCCCAATTATCAAGAGCCTTCTGAAAACATTAAACATAACGGACGACATCGCAACAACTCAAAAGGATAATAAAGCGTGGCCATTTCCCTATACATTTATTAGTTCACATTTTAGTTTTTACTTCAAAAATGTTATTTTCAAGTTATAGATTAAATATCATTATTGATAAGTAGTGTCTTTGTAAGTCATGACAATGTCAAGTCATGGATTTAACATGAAGCAAAAGAATATTCTATAGTGATATGAAGTAGAACCTCAACTATAAAATGCCTATTATAAAGGTTGCAAAACCTGGAGAAATAGAAGCCACAAAAGCCTGTATCACATAATCAAAGCTAAGGCATATTGTTTTTGAACCGATTAACTTTTTTTTACACTTATGTGACAAATACACATGTTACAAATCTTGTAACATGTTAAAAATCTTTTTTCACTTGTATGTCGGTTAAGAATGGTTAAATGCTACTTTAAGACATTGCTTTAAAAGCAGCCAGGTTTGTCTAAGCTTTTTCCACCAAAGAAAAAATACAAAAAAAAGGAGGCTTGAGTCACTTTCACATTTTTAAACTAACCCATGTAGATATGCTTCATATATAAAAAGAACAACCCAGCCTGCATCTCAGACAAGGCTTATTATGAGTTAGAAACGTATCTCCTTACACTTCACACTCGTTTTATGTTTTTTTATTTTTACAAATATTTCAGCTTTCTTCTTGTACATATTTTTTCTCACAATAAACTACGACAATGTAACGTTTTCTGTTTTCCTTTACTTAATTTTCCAAACATTGCAGCTTTTTGTGTATTTGTTTCAATTTCTATCCACACAAACACACTCGGGCTTAGTGGCTTATGTTGTTGTCATATAAGAAACCAAATCAGAAATCTCTCCTTAGATGTTCCGCAATATACTCCTTTAGAAATGTGCTTGAATCTCTAAAAAACAACTGTAAATGAATGCAAGATGGGTCCACACTAAATCCTAAAAGTTACACGCAGCAGCTCCAAAAACTGCAAAAAAGACAAGGCCATCACACCCTGAAAGTTGGAGCACTGGAGCCTCGTCCACCAACACTGCAACGGCCTGCCAGAGAAATGTGCCGAGCGCAGCAGATTCCTGTCGGGCGAGCGTGCGGCTCCTCCTCGAAGAACCTGCCACACCAGGGAGAGAGAAGGAGCATCGCCACCATTTTGATTTGGATGGCTCTCCTGAGCCTGGGCGCTGTCGCAGCCCCTTGTGTCAAGCTCCAGCTCGTCAGCAACATTGCACACAGCGACAACGAACCGCTGCAGAACACAAATAAACACACTCTCGCCTGACAGACTGAGCACCTTCAGGATATTTTGTGAAGAAAGACCATTTAAGCAACCCGAGAGGAACGACAGAGCAGACACACGTTGAGAACTTCCTTACAGAAATGTGTGCACCATTTCTTCACACTTAGCTGAACATTAACCACATAGAGGGACCCAAACACTCCAATGTTCAGCACTATAGGGCCCAGCCATCACATGTCCACCAGATATGGCAACCTATCATGTCAATTATTTAATTAAATAGAGCCAAATCAAGTTAGTTTAGCAACACATCCATAATATCAAGGGGCCAGATGTGTAAACCTATTTTCTTATAGAAAATAATGGAAATTCAAAGTTGTCAGTTCCATGGTCAAGTTACTATCCTCCGAGTGTAACCAACATTAATAGTAACGTGTAAAAACACTCATTATTAATAATACAGTAATAGTACATTTTTATGATTAAAGTCAATGACCATATTGCACTGAGCAACCAGAACAGAGACATGCACCACTTTCCTACATTGCACAAGTTCCCTTTCCCGTTCTATGGTACTTATCATAATTTTTCATATCTGTGCCACCACTCAGCCTTCTGTGGTGGCATTAGTAAATTAAAAAATCTAAATGCCACTTTCATTTTGCACTGTTGGATCTTAGATCTTCAATATGCAATAAGAAAAAGTGGGAGAGAAAAAAAATCTGCAATTTATTGCAAACAACCATAACATAATAATGAAAGTGTTAATCAGATTAAGATACCAGTCTTATAAAGCCAAAATCTTGGCAAAAATATGGATTCAACGTCATAATTTGTCAGTTATTCTCACACTGTCGCGGTGTCTTGATGGTAAAGGCTAACAAGTATTCTGTCTTTGAACGGGGCTGAATTGGTAAGATGCATAAGCAAGGCCTCTCACAGTGTGCCATTGCTGCTGGAGTTGGACACAATTAGACAGTCATTTGAGACTTCTTCAAAGATCCTGAGGGTTATGGAACAAAAACAGTCTAGTGGCAGACCCAAAACAATATCGCACAGGTCCTGAGCCGATGGATCCCAGTGGCTCTCCATCAAAAAGATGGGGCTACCTTACTGGTGCTGAGTGCAGTCCAATAACCAATCAGACAGCATCTGTGAGAGAAGGGTTTAAAAAACAAAAAAAGACATTGTCTATGCCCTTCCAAAGTTGCACATGAGACATTGAAGTTTCATTCTCTGATGTAAAAAAAAATGTAACCTTGACGGTCCTGATGGCTTCCAAAATTACTGGCACGACAAGGAGATCCTTGTCACACACAGTGGAGGGGGGTGCCATCTTGATGTGGGGTACTTTTTTTCTTCCATAGAACAATGGAGCTTCAGGTTGTGCAGGGGAGTAAAATGGCAACAGGCTATGTGGAGAAGTTGCAGGGGGCATCTCTCATGGCTGAAAGCCCTCGTCTGTGTGGTAATGCGTGGCTTTTTCAACAGGTCAATGCTGCAGTTCCCAATGCCGGCTTGACAAAGAACGTCTTCCAGAGGAATAACATCACTCTTTCGGACAATCCTGCATGTTCCCCTGATCTAAATCCAATTGAGAACATTTGGGGATGGATGGCAAGGGAAGTTTACAAAAATTGACATTGGTTTAAAGAAAGTGGATGCCCTCTGTGAAGCCATCTTCACCATTTGGAGAAACATTCCCTTTAGCCTCCTGAAAACACTGGCATCAAGCATGCAAACCAACTGAGTCCTTTTTTGAACATTTAGTTTCTATTTTATGGGGGTTTAAGTTTTTTTTACAGATGGTTGTAAACTTTTGATCAGCTGTTAAACAGACTGTTTCAGTTTTCCCATTTCTTCCGTCCGAAGCTCTGCTTGGGACCTCTATAATATCCAACAGTGCAATTTGTAAATTCTTGCAATTTTTCAACTTCTCTTAACATTTTGATCGGGAGTAGGGATAAGAAGGGATAAGCCGAAAGGAAAAGAAGAAGTGTAGAAAGTCAGTGTTTGCTAGCTGATAACATTAAAAAACAAAATTTATAAACAGCAGAGAGAGAAGTCTGATTTACCAAAATGTGTCTTGTATCTGTAAGGAGAATTTCAACATGGGGTTAGAAGAATTTCAACTAACAACTTCTTTGATCAATTAATTGGAAAAATTAATCAATTGTTTTGTCTTTTCTACAGAAATTTCACATATATTATGGTACGAGATTATCAAAAAAATGTTGCGGACATAGTGTTGGTCTGCATGGATGTTGCCCAAATTCCCACAGTGGACATGTTCTTCTTGAAGAACTAGAAGGTGCTTGAATCAACAGCACCTCTGCTGCTGACAGCCATATAGTGCACTCGTATTTTGCCTCAATTGCTCTTTTTGCTGATCTTATTATTTCTATCACTTTAAGAAGACTGGACGACCCTAGTATTTGTAAAGTACTAATGTATCTATAAAAAAACCCAGAATATTACGACTACAGGGTCAAGTCTAGACCACAGCCAAGGCCATGCAATAGTCTGCTTCACATCTGGCAAAACTGCTGAGCCATAACAGAAGAGCTGGCATTATTTATGCCATACCTTTACCCCTCGGCACCCTTGTAGCTTGCAGTCGTGCCCTCCCAAACTCAGCGCCTACAATTTACACACAAGTGGCATGTATGAAAAAGCACCTGAGCGCATGAAAGACTACGGAGCTGTAACCTTCTGTTAATAAAAGAGAAACTAAGTCCATCTGTAAAATTGCCGCCATTAACGCACTTCAACTCCACTCCTATAGGTGGCAGTCATTTGTATGACCGAGTAGTTGCTAACATGCAAGCAATACCTGGATTCACGTGAACAATTAATAGTTAATTAAATGCTAACAAACAAAAATATGCATATGCGCACATAAGTATACAAATGACCGCCTACATGTAGCTGTGGTCATAAAAGTACAGTTCTTCTTCTGCTTCTTCTTCTCCTGCAGCTTTTACTTCCTCATCCAAGTGTCTCGCCTGTGGCTCAACATGTCAAAAACAAGCTTTGTTCTGCCCCACTCCTTGGAGACTCATCTGCCAGCCTCCATTTTATGCTTGGAGCTCCACTTGCACGCACCTGACCTGAGGCCGGTGACAGACAAAACAGCAAGGAGCCCAACCACCAGGACACACAATGACACATTTGCATCATCTATGGAGAAGCAGCCCCTTAAAAATGGCCACCAGCTTTAGAGAAGGAGGAGATAGAGAGACTCATGCTGGACAGTGTGGGCCAGTGTGCCTTATGGCAGCTCCTAATGGAGGACGCACGAGAGGACAACCATGCGTGCAATGGCTCCTCCATGAAGCTAACGCGCTAACTAATCCCTTATCTTTTTCCAGGAGATGATGAAATACAGCACAGCGACAACGATCCTTTCCTAACTGGCAACAGCACAGGAGAGAGGCGGACATGCGAGGAGAAGACACACTTGACTTTGGCTACAAGGGTGGCCGAACACCATTAAAAAGCCTCCCATCGAGGAGGAGGAGGAGGACGAGGAGGAGGAAGGGGGTCAAGCTCTTTCCAGGTCACGCTCCTAAAAAAAACAACCCCATGATCTACCAATGGCGACGTTCTCGCAAGACCTTGAAAGCCACATGGAATCGTGTAGCTACCACTGCCCGATCACACAAACGCTAATAAAAGCCGTCAAACTCACCGCTATAATCTTCTCCGTCACCTCCAAAGTTGTGTCTCATGCGGGCGTCCGATCCGGCTAGCAGTGGCTGATCGCCATCTTTCCTGCTTCTCCTTCTTCTTCTTCTTCTTCTTCTTCTTCTTCGTCGTCTTCGCCTCAGCTGCAGATGACCCGAGCTCCTCCGCGGTGCTCTCAATCAGTAAGGAGGAGGAGGAGGAGGAGGAGGAAGAAGACAACCACCAACACAACAACAATGATAATGTGGCGAGAGGGCCACACAAAGGAGGAGGAGAAGAAGGAGAAGTTCGGCAGGCGGCGAGCGAGCACCAGAGGGTGCGCAAGAGTTGGCCAAGAGACGAGGGAGCATCGACGGGATGGACGCCCGAGAAGCTCATCCTTCATGGGCACAGGCGCGCACGCGCACACGCGTGCACACGCGTACACACGCCGCGGGAGCTAGCCGCTAGCCCCGGAACCCTGGTCGGCGCGCTCCCTTCTGCGCGGGCACACGCACGTCCACACAAACAACAGCGTTGGCGTGCACGCGTACGCAGGCTCCGTCAATTTTATCGGGTGTATAGCAAATCTATACGCGCGCGCCCGCGCCACTACACGGGGTTATCTGCAGTTCACTTCCTTGATTGACATGATGGTATAGATACATAAATACTGACATGCGACTGATGAGTCTATTAAACAGTATAATCATATATATATAATAATATATATATTATATATATATATAATATAAATATAATATATATTATTATTACCCCCCTAAGCGACTTGCCATAAATACACACATAGCTGGTATCATTAATACACTGGATGAGGCTCATTACATATAAAATAATACATTTATTTTCTGTGTTTATAGATATGTATGCATACAATTAATAGAATAGGTTCGTTTTTGTTGTTATATTTGAATATTTACTATTAATACCAATTTTCTTAAGCGATTATCAGTAGATAAAAGAATAAACAATACATTATTATGTAGGTGTATGTATTTAGACACACAATACAACACTATTAGTGGTAGTAGTATTTATGTACTTGATTTAGTGTGTACATAATCACAGACTGTTGAATTATATTGATTTATTCTCTGTGTTTAGTTTTAATAATATTTCCACTGTTCTTTTAAAACATATATTTTTTTAAGGGGAGTAGAGTCAAGCATTTCCTGTACTCAATGCAAGAGTCCATTCGATTGCTCTGATGTCATGCTAGTAGTACTGCTCACGGCCACCAGAGGGGATATTTGCATGACACAGTACTACATCTGGAGTTTGCCATAATATGTTGTGATGCGCTAATCAGCATAGTTTTAATGCTATAATAATTTCATGAATGTCCGTGTTTTACGCCAGAGTTTGATTTCTTCAGAATATTACAAAATAAAGTGAAGGATCACAGTGTGACCTTTTGACATGGTGGATGACTTACACATTTTAATTCAAGCCAAGTTAGTATTTGATACAATAATAGTGTTGCTATGTGAGGTCACAGAGCGACACAGTAAACACAATGCCGCTGGCTGCTTCCCTGCATCCAGCAGCTAACAAAGAGAAGCCCAAACAAAAGGTGCTCACATGTACTGCATGTGGGATGGCCTGGAGGGGGTGGGCTGCTAGGGGTGTGCGCCAAGAGAACCATCATGATGGAACATTTATCTGCCTTGTGATGAGAATTTTCACAATAAATCTTCTTGTCATGTGACAGCGTGACAGTCACTTTACTCTTACGTCTAAAAACACTGCATTATGGTTTAATAAAGCCATGCCATTGAGTTATGAACATAATTGTTTTTAAATGGTAGATGGTGGTACTGCAGATGTGGTTAAATTAGAAAAGAAAATATCAATTTTACTTTTTTTTAATTATTTATCCAGGTGAGAAAGACCTGACCAAGAAGGCAGCAGGAGAGTTACATTTAAAACACAAAACACACAAAAAAACAGGATTTAAAGGTAATACACATATTTTTATCGTGTAAAAATATCTGGATCACAAGTTTTTACAGGTCTAAAAATTTAAATTTAAATTTATTTAGTCTTTTTTTCTTACTTACCAGAATTAATATTTCTTGAATTAATATGTCTTTTCAGTTTTGCTTGTTTGTTTTATATTTGACCACTAGATGGCACTACATTTTACCCATTCTTGGTGTCTTGTCATTGAAGTTCTGTGTTCGTCACGGATTGGCTATAACGAACACCATGTTCAAGCATAAGGGTGTCCACATGTGCACTTGGCACCAGGACACCCTGGGCCGCAGTTCGATGATTGACTTTGTGGTTGTGTCGTCGTACTTGCGACCACATGTTTTGGACACTCGGGTTAAGAGAGGGGCGGAGCTGTCAACTGATCACCACCTGGTGGTGAATTGGTTCCGATGGTGGGGGAGGATGCCGGTCAGACCTGGCAGACCCAAACGCATTGTGAGGGTCTGTTGGGAACGCCCGGCAGAGTCCTCTGTCAGAAGGAGTTTCAACTCCCACCTACCGGAGAGCTTTGACCATGTTCCAAGGGAGGCAGCAAACATTGAATCCGAGTGGGCGATGTTTCGTGACTCCATTGTCGATGCGGCCGATCGGAGCTGTGGCCGTAAGGTCGATGCCTGTCGTGGCGGTAATCCCAGAACGTGTTGGTGGACACCAGTGGTAAGGGATGCTGTCAAGCTGAAGAAAGAGTCCTATCAAGCTGTCTTGGCCGATAGGATTTTGGAGGAAGCTGACAGGTACCGGAAGGCCAAGTGGGCTGCAGCCCTGATGGTTGCTGAGGCAAAAACCTGGACATGGGAGGAGTTCGGAGAGGCCATGAAAAACAACTTCCGGATGGCTTCAAAGAGATTCTGGACCACCATCCGCCGTGTCCGGCGGGGGAAGCAGTGCACAGTCAACACCGAGTATGGTGGGGAGGGTGTGCTGCTGAACTCGACTCGAGATGTTGTGTACAGGTGGAGGGAATACTTTGAAGACCTCCTCAATCCCACCGACACGCCTTCCAACATGGAAGCAGTGCCTGGGGTCTCTGAGTCGGGTTCACCTATCTCTGGGGCTGAGGTCACTAAGGTGGTCAAAAAGCTCCTTGGTGGCAAGGCCCCGGGGGTGGATGAGATCCGCCCGGAGTTCCTTAAGGCCCTGGATGCTGTGGGCGTGTCTCGGTTAACACGACTCTGCAACATTGCGGTCTTTCAGTCAGAAGACCGGGGTGGTTGTCCCGCTTTTCAAGGTCACATACAGAAACACACCGGAGGGTGTGTTCTAACTATTGTGGGATCACACTCCTCAGCCTTCCCGGTAAGGTCTATTTAAGGGTTCTGGAGAGGAAAATCCGCTGGATAGTTGAATCTCGGATTCAGGAGGAGCAGTGTGGTTTTCGTCCTGCTCGTGGAACTGTGGACCAGCTCTATACTCTCGGCAGGGTCCTTGAGGGTGCACGGGAAATTGCCCAACCAGTCTACATAGGTTTTGTGGACTTGGAGAAGGCATTCGACCGTGTTCCTCGGGTAATACTGTTGGGAGTGCTCCGGGAATTTGGGGTATCGGACTACCAAATCCAGGCGGTTCATTCCCTGTATGATCGGTGTAAGAGTTTGCTTCGCCTTGCCGGCAATAAGTCGGACCCGTTTCCAGTGAGGGTTGGACTCCGCCAGGGCTGCCCTTTGTCACCGATTCTGTTCATTACTTTTATGGACAGAATTTCTAGACGCAGCCAGGGCGTTGAGGGGTTTCAGTTTGGTGGCCGCAGGATTCGGTCTCTGCTTTTTGCAGATGATGTGGTCCTGTTGGCTTCATCGAGCAGTGACCTTCAACTCTCACTGAACCGGTTCGCAGCTGAGTGTGAAGCGGCTGGGATGAGAATCCGCACCTCCAAGTTCGAGTCCATGGTTCTCGCCCGGGAAAGGGTGGAGTGCCATCTCCGGGTCGGGGATGACGTCCTGCCTCAAGTGGAGGAGTTTAAGTACCTCGGGGTCCTGTTCACGAGTTATGGAAGGATGGAACGTGAGATGGACAGGCGGATTGGTGCGGCGTCTGCAGTGATGCGGACTCTGCACCGCTCTGTCCTGGTGAAGAGAGAGCTGAGCCGAAAGGCAAAGCTCTCAATTTACCGGTTGATGTACGTTACTACCCTCACCTTTGGTCATGAGCTTTGGGTAGCGACCGAAAGGACAAGATGGCGGGTACAAGCGGCCGAAATGAGTTTTCTCCCCAGGGTGGCTGGGCTCTCCCTTAGAGATAGGGTGAGAAGCACTGTCATCATGGAGAGACTCGGAGTAGAACCGCTGCTCCTCCGCATTGAGAGGAGCCAGATGAGGGGCTTGGGCATCTGGTTAGGATGCCTCCCGAACGCCTTCCTGGGGAGGTGTTCAGGGCACGTCCAACCAGTAGGAGGCCTCGGGGAAGACCCAGGACACGTTGGAGAGACTACTTCTCTCGGCTGGCCTGAAAACGCCTCGGCATCCGCTGGGAAGAGCTGGAAGAAGTGGCCGGGGAGATGGACCTCTGGGCTTCCCTGCTTAGGTTGCTGCCCCCGCGACCCGACCTCGGATAAGCGGAAGAAAATGGATTGATGGATGGCACTACATTTTACCCATTCAAAGCATGCAGTTTTCACTTAGTTTTTTGTTACTGAAACGATAAGTGTGTATCGCTACTGATGTTGAATAATGGTGTGTGTGTGTGTGTGTGTTTGTAGACAAATGTGTGCCCTATTCAGTTTTTAAAAACAAGAAAAAACAGTGCAGTTATGTGAAGGGTGAAAATCTAATTCCTGTTTGACATGGAAGTATCTTTAAAAGACAAAATAAAAACATGAATATAAAACATATTGACATTTTTTTGGGAAGCAGACCTTTTTTATTGTTAGGGACAAATTAAAGAGAATGTTTAAAGGACTGCTTAAAGTGACTGATCGCAACTACTGCAACTGGTGTTACACGGGGCATAGCTTACATGCACCAGAGCGAGAAGAGGGTGGTATACGCTTGAAAGTTTATGCCCTCTTGGCAGTTGCGTAATTATTTCAAAAAGCCCCATGAACTTATCTTTTTCTTGTTAAAATGACACCTCAGCTCAGGCCAATAAAAAACAAGCTGCAAGCCGTAAATGGCACCTGGGCTGCATGCAGCCCTCACTTTTCCAAAACGCACTTTTGGTCTCCTGCAGTTTTACAATCTAAAAACAATATCACACTATATTCAACGGAGAAGGTTCATACAGCACTAGGACCAAGCGGAAAAGGGATGCTGAAGATAACAGCCTGTTTCCTTTCAACTGCCCACAAGCTCATCATTTGGCTCTGCCGTTCCTTCAAACGTGTGATTGGCCGTCCCTGTCACTCCATTTGTAAACAGTTAAGTTCGTGAAGTTCATATTGCTTTCAGGTGTAGGGAAAATATCATGACATGAGACTTTGGACGTCCCAGCTTTCCCAACAACAGTTTGACATCTATGCTTTTGCCAACCATTTAAAGACATGAATCCTTGAACACTTTGACCTCTAAGGCGCTTGACTTGAGGTTCCAATGTATTCCGTTGTAGGAGGTGTAACCACACATTATTTTAACAAACTTATATGTGACATTCCTCAGTCATAAATCTAATTTGTTTTTGATTTACACACAGACAACTGGAATTTGAACATTTTTAGACAGTGGAGGAGCTATGTCAAATAAAATACAACCACAACCACCATTTGCCAACTCTCCCGGCCACCCCAATGTTCCCCAACCCCGCGGTTGGGGAACAATTTGGACAAATGTGGTGCAGAACATTAGTTACGCTTAATCACCGTCATCGCTGTTTCCGCTCGGACGCATTTCACTGCAGCACCAAGCTTTTGGCGGGAGGAGAGTGGAGTAGCTACAGTACGTCATTAAAACCGTGTCTGGCATGAACTGCAAGGGGTAGGTAAGTGTGATGCTGAGTAAGACTGAGAGGAGTTTTTCAAAGCCAAACTGTGCAGTAATGCTTGGTTTTGAAGCCCTAAACACCAAAAGGAACAACCGATGCCATTTGCAGCCCTTTATGACTGCAATACCGATGATCTGTCACATGAGCTACATCAGGATACTGGATGGTTGCCACTTGACTCCCACCACCCGGATGGAGGCGAAAACACACCACCACCATGCCGACATGTCCACGGTGTACCGTGGTGAAGTTAGTTTCACGTTGGACGCTGACATTCAGCACCGGAGTCTTCTCACTGTGCCGGGACTCTTCTGTCATGGTGCCGGGAGCGCGCACGGGAAATGCCGCTTTAACCACTGGCTGTTACTAGGGACCGTCAGTAAATTATTATTGCCGTGGAGAGAGTTAATCAAAAAACAAATATAGCAAAATATTCCAAATCACACCACAATATGATCTATAAGCGTGCCAAATGATTAGTCCTACTCTAAAAGTATTGTAACGGCGACTGAATAATTCCACGTCCAAGGAATAATTCCAAGGATGGCTGTGATCGCCTGCTCTAACCGGCAATTTTTTGAAAATGATTTTATCATTTGTAAAGTTTTGAAGAACTATTTGAATAACCATATTCAATTCCACAAATTCATGTTTGTAACAAAAGTTTATTATTTTTAAAAAAAGGATCGGTACCGGACTGGATCGGAACGGCAAGACTATTAAAAAAATCGGATCATAGCGGAAGCCAAAAAATGTGGATCGGGACATCCTTAGTAATTGTGAATGTCTGCCCATGAAAGACATGCATAAATGTACACATTTACTTATGACCTCACGATTCACATGGATTTGGTTCTTGGGGGAAAAAAACACACTAAACAAAGAAATGGAATGCATCAGTCTGGGACAGAAGGAACAACCTGATATAAGTTTACTCATTTTTACGTATCCTGTTAATCTATTTCATAGGAATGGTGAGAGGCCTACTGTTATGAAGTCACACTATAACAATGAATAAACAAAAACATCTACAGTAACAATCATCATAATCAAAACAGTCATCTAGACATTTTAGTTATCAACTTATTGGCACCCCTATGTTGAGTAATGGTCTCACCTGGGCCACCCCAAAGAAACATTTATGGCTTTGCCACTGTTTGTAGAATACAGAATGGCGTATGAATTATGGATTGGAATGTATATCATTTTTGCAAAAAGGGTAAGATGAGGAATAATATGGAAGATGCATTTCACTCATGCTCATTGTGACTGAATTTGGTGTAAATATGTAAAAAAAGTAACACTTGAGAGCGAGGTGAAACACGTGACGTGTTGTTAAAGCATAAGGCAACAGATGGAAAAAACATTCCTCCATACTGGAAGTTATGCACAAGGCCGTATGTATTCCCCCAAACAGTGTGGTATATGCCAGCACACATTTTTGACAGTGCGCCCTGATGGTGCCAGGTAGCAGCAAGGTTTATCACGCTGTTTGGACATATGGCTGCTGCGGAAAATCAGATTAATATGGGATGGCCCCTTGTCCAGGGCGGATTGCACCCGAGCAACCGGTTCAGCTTGCATCATACCCACCCACCCCCCACCCGTGCATGCAGTGCCAACCATGGCTATAAACAGACCAGTCAACAGGGAGTCAGATGGCCCAGCTAAAGTAAGTAGGCTAGGTTTTCATATTTACAATTTAAAAAAATTATTTTATGTTATATTTGTGTATATGTGTGTATTGAGGATAAGTGGCATAGAAAATGGATGGATGGGATCCTCTTTATTCTACATAAAAAGCTCCTTTAACCCCTTACAGGGCGGCGCTAGCAAATATTGGGATTTTCTTCTTTTTTTTTAAATTTTCGTTAGCATAGCAAGCTTCCGAGCTTACAAGTAAGCTTCTTTGATTTCCTATTCTATACTTAGGAAAGTGTACAATAAGGAGGGCAAAAAAGATAAAAATGGACCACTTCCTGACAAAATGACAGATTTTTATTTTCACTCAATCTCAGCCGTGGCATGTCGGCTCAGCTCTGCTGGCTCAGTGGTCATTCCCCATGCAGTGTGGAAGCTAATGTTATCTAATGTCACATCTCTTAACATTACTGATGCCTAGTGAACAGAATACTACATATACCTAGTCTTTGGGTATTTTTGACTAATAATAGGCCGTAGTCAACCACGAAACAGAAATCATTTAGTAATTAATTATTGTTTGAAAAACCTAGATATAATGTGGGCGCAATATTCGAACCCAGATTTAGGATTACTGTACATATATGGAACAATACTTATTATATCTATCCATCCATTTTCTATGCCGCTTACCCTCATTAGGGTTGCGGGTATGCTTTTATTTCTTAATGTATTGTTGACTTTATGTGAAAGCACCACCACAATATGTTTCTGATTCTTCCCTAAATAACAATGAATCGTGTGTTTTTGTGATGGTCCGCATGGCTGCTAGTAGACGTCGTAGATGCCAGCAGATAAAATGACGTAGTTTTATTAAACAAAGGCCTCTTGGCTGACTATCTCCTACAGGTCTGAAAGGTTGAAATCTGAAGGATGTGCATCATGTCGTCTCTGTAATGTCTCTCCTACACAGTCAAGCTCACACAGACACATAAAAAAAACACTGTTTAAAAAAACACAGTTTGCCTAACACTGTAGGACCTAATTGAAGTGGGACAAAGAAGCACCAAGCCATCAACTTCCATGATAGCATGCAAGAACGGTACAAGTAAACTTCACATACAGAACGGTATGGCAATCTGCCTGAAACCAAATTCAATCCTCTGAGAGAGAGGGAGAGAGAGAGAGAGGGAGAAGATTACATGTAATACTGCATGTTGTTATACTGGTAAGTTCAGCTCAGGTTGAAACATTTTAAAACATGAATTTCATGTGTTCATGTTTGCATGCTGCCCATGTTGTCAGCGTGGTTTAATAGTGCAAAAGTCGCTGTAAATTAAATTAAATTAAATTGAATAAAATTGTCATGGCTAATAGAACTTTAATATTATATTTTACCAATAACTTTACTAACTTTAACTTTAATATAGCACGATAGTGTCATGTACAGTACTTATAATCCAACACTCACGTGATGTTGTGTTACCAACATATTGAAGAGCAATAATCTGATTTAGAACTCCCAAGGATGTTGATAGAGGCTTATCGGTACAGATAGTGATAAGCCGAATTTTTTTGTAACCCTTGCAGCATTTAACATGTAAATTGGCTAATTTGGTCCACTGACCCCGAAGACCCCTCATACTGTACAATGGGCAAAAAAACACTGTTCTGCACATTTAATACCGTATAAATAACAAGTATCGTAATACAAACCTAATGTAACAATAAAACCTGAAATAGAATGTATATTGAGTTAAAATTCTAAACGTTTTTTTACCTCTAATACGTATCGAAGTGCAGTACAGCAAACTGTAAACTGGCACCGATAAACCTATCAGAGAACATTATGTCATACGAAGCGTACGTACACTTCTCCAGTAGGCATGCTGCAAATGCAAAACAAGATTTTTGCCGAACGCCGGGCATTCGTATCCCGAGGGTTCACTGTATTGAACACACGACAAACCACAAAAGTGGTGTCTGTGGTGATCTTGCTGCCACATTTTGTCTTTGTCAACGCATCATCACGTCTCTAATGAAGGTAAACGTAACCTCCATCCATCCATCCATTTTCTATGCTGCTTATGCTCATTTGGGTCGTGGGGGTGTGCTGGAGCCTATCCCAGCTGTATTAGGGCGAGCGGCGGGGTACACCCCGGACTGGATGCCAGCCAATCGCAGGGCACATATAGACAACCATTCACACTCACATTCATACCTAGACAATTTGGGCCACCACTTAACCTAACATGCGTGTTTTTGGAACGTGGGAGGAAACTGGAGTACCACACACGCACGGAGAGAACATGCAAACTCCACACAGAGATGCCAAGCGACATAGACGGGCGACGGAGGTGACTTCCGGTTGCTCCGTCTATGTGTTAGCAAGCTTCTAACAAGGGCGTTTTGTGCTGAACATACATGAAGAACACAGTTGGGACTCACACACAGTGTATTACAAATAAAGATTTGGGTGTACATTTTTTATGTTGACCTACACAACCAGGGTGTATGCTAACCAAGGTTCCGCTGTACATTAATGCTGCGTAATAAATGCCCAATAACACATATAACAACATACAGCAACTGAATTACAGTATGTGCATGCTCCTAGTGGAGGCCAACAGGAAACGTTCCAAACAACACTTCCTGGGCATAAAAAAGAAGGTCGCCTAACTTCCTTATGAGCAATGACTGACTCAATTTCAAAGGGATATGTATGTAATGAGGGGCAAAAGGTGACAAAGAATACACGTATGCTCCTTCACTTCCGGCCAGGTTTAATCCTCCTTGAAAGGTATAGATCGTAATTTACTGTTGCCATGGCGATAAGGCGACACTGTGGTACCTTTGCAGACCAAAGATGAGGCGCATCTTTGTGACAATAAATCTGCTCTGCCATTGGAACTAAAAAGTCTCCAGGTGAGAGAGCCTGCTATCAGGGAACAGCCAAGCAAACAGTGGACAGTCCATGGGATTAAAAATTGCTGCATCTTCTCTTCCCCAGGCTCTTTGACAGATGGATAAAGCCTTGGACTCCACCTTCTAGAGGGTGAGAGAGAGCCCGGGGAGCCATGAAATCCATAGACCTTTCTTCAAATGGCTTTGTGAGAGGAGAAAACCACAGCAGCTGAAAGAGCCCATTAAGTAAAGCCAGGTTCTCAGCATAGCGCCAGGGCAGAGTCATCATAACGCAAAGATAATGGCGGCTCATGGCCAGATGTGACAGGTTCTCACGTGGGACACTGTCAAAATAACAGCAAAAGGGATCTTTTCTTACACCTTCCTCTGCCAGTTTCCAGCAGGAGCTGCAGACACACACTGCTCCCCAGCATCTTTCCTAGTTACATCCAAAGCTTTTCGATCACACAGGGCCCTGTGCCACTGCCATCATTTCGTTGGGGTACCAGTAGAAATGACGTTATGGCACAATGTGGCTCACTTGAAGTAGGCCTGCCGCTGTCAGCCCATTTGTTGACTTTCAAGAAGGGACTAAAAACAAAAAGCACCATGTGCCATTCTGCCTAAACATGGCTCAGCGCACAGAGGAAGAGAAAAGCCATCACCATGGAAGTGCATATAGACATAGAGTAAGCTCCGAGAGAGGAGACGCACCCACCAATATTGGCTACACTTTTGTTTTTAGCCATTTAACTGTGACATCTAAGGATAAAGATCGAATCCTTGACCATGTGAAAGGATCTGCTCCTATGAAAGCGACAGTGATAACTATTGTAGTGATGTAGTAGTATTATTGAAATGGAAAGGTTGCTTGTTCTTTGGCTGGAAGACCAGAATCAACATTGTATCAAAGTGAGTTTCCAAGGTCCTCCTCCTCTTCATCCAATCCCGGAAGTGAAAGCCCACCTGCCACTACACCTTGTCCTCTCTTCCCCATAACAACTCTAATAGTGGGTGACTCCATCGCCATAAATGTTCGTTTCTTCAGTGCTTTGTCCTAATGTGTCCCTGATGCTAAGATTCTTGATATACTCCAGATGTTTCCCTCTCTTTCAAACATCACCATTCTCCATTTGGCGAGTGGTAGTCCACTTAGTGGGATCTAACAACATATCTTTCCGTCAGTCGGAGATAACCAAAAACCGCTCTGTTAACTCCCGGGCATTTTTCACTCAACTCTACCAATATACCCAAAACCAAAACTTCTTTATCCGACATTGGAAAGCAAGGTTTTCTGTATTTCCCAGCCCAGAAGGAACATAAGCACTTGACATTGTGTATCGCCCCCCTGGACCCTACTCCCACTTTTGAAATGATTTCCCCAAATTCCCGTACTTAGTAATCAGTATAGATAAACTAATCATAGTGGATGACTTTAACATTCATATGGACGTAAACAATGATAGCCTAGAATCCTCATTCACTTCACTATTAGATGCAACTGGGTTCTCCCAGGTAGAGGATGGAGTTACCCACTATCATAACCACACAGTTCACAGTTCCAAACGAAAAAACATGTATTCATTTATTTATTTAATCCTATCCCTCATCCAATTCACAGCAAGTAAAATACTTAAAACAGACACTTATTACCATTTATGAACAGGCACCTAAACTTACACTTAAAATATTACTTAGATGGTCTCACCCATCAGAATAATCAGAAATGTTCGTGTCATTTTCGATCAGGAACTTTCCTTTAGTGCGTCAAAAACAGCATTTTTCCATTTTTCCATAGAAGATAAAGAAAATCATCCTGCCACTACCAGATGCTGTGTGATGTCCATACTTTTGTGACCGCCAGGTTGGGTTGTTGTAACTCTCTATTAATGGGTTGCCCCAAGAAATCTTTGAAGACCCTTCAGTTAGTCTACAATTCTGGTGCAGGAGTCTTAACTGGAAGCAGAAGAAGAGATCGTATCAGACCCGCATTATCTTCACCGCACTGGTTACCTGTACAATTTAGACTTGCGTTTAAAATTCCCCTTTTGACATATAAAGCACTGCATGGTCAGGCACCAGTATATCTTAAGGAGCTCCTAGAACCCTATCAACCCAGTAGAACACTGCACTCACAGAATTTACAACTACTTGTCACTCTGGAAATTTTTAGAAGTAGAATGGGAGGTAGACCCTTTAGTTACCAGTCTCCTCTGATATGGAACCATCTTCCTGAATCAATGTGGGTGGTAAACACATTCTTTATTGTCTTTATTTAAAAAGCTCAAAACACACCTGTTTGCTAGAACTGACCCTTGATATGCTGATATGTATCAGAGACAATCCTCTATGTTCCTTGGTCTAATACTAATACTTCTGGCTTGATGTACCACGTATCCCTTATTCTTTTTATCTCTCAACCCAACGGGTCGTGACAGACGACCACCCCACAGATCCTGGGTTCTGTTCAATGTTTCTTCCCCAAGGGGAGTTTTTCCTTGCCTCCGTCGCCACGTGCATGCTCAGGTGGCGTTTCAGTTGGTTCTCTTTGTAACTTTCATGTGTAAAGTACCATGAGAAAACTGCTCTTGTGGTTTGGTGCTATACACCTAAATTGAATTGAATGAATCCTGAATGTTCTACCTCAGCACCTCCTCCCAATAAACCACAGGGATGAAAGGTTTATGATAAGCGGTATAGAAAATGAATGAATGAATATTCCTGTTTTATTCAGGAAAGTGAAGAGAGTTTTAAGAAGACATTGGGAGCAACATGCTGCCTCTTGAGCATGAACAAACACATGCTAACTGCTTGAAACCAGAGTACTGGAAGTACAGTTGTCTGGGCTTGTTATCATTTTGGAAAACTGCCACGCGACCCATTTTCCCAAGGGAGAGGGCTCATGAATGTCACAATACATGTTGGGATTTGTGTTTCCCTCATTTACCCGTAGCTTCACAGAACCCGGCAGCACTCATGCAGCTCCGGACCATCATGTGTGCATCACCATGACAGAATTACTTTATCTTGGCTACTCATTTGGGTTGCCAACTATTGAGACGACAATTGTGTATAGAGTCATTTTCCGGGGACAAGAAATCTATACCGCTGTGCAAGTTGTACACTGACCATGACTAAGTATATGCAAGTTTCTTTTCCATTCTTTTCTAGCAGCTCCTCAAAAATGTCATAATAGTCAGGTCACTAAAGAAAATAAAAGTCCATCAAAAAAAAGATAAAACTGGAAAAAAAGGGCATGCAAAATACTGCAGAGATGATTATATGGTGTTGTAAGCTGCTGTTTAGTGTGTCGCCTCCATAGGGCACTGGTGTTCAGCATGCTGGTTAGAGGAAGCGTTTGGAGTCAAGTGTGTAGAGTAAGAAACTAGCAAGTGGAACGTCTGGTTGAACGAGTGAGTGCTCTGTGTTGACATGCAAATAAATGGCCAACTGAATTACAGCCATCCTGATGTGGAATTATTCAGCCCTATTAAACACTTTTAGGGTAGGACTAATTATTATTAGTCCTCTGCTTATAAGACTAACATCCTTATAGATCTATTTGTGGTGTGATTTGGTGCATAACAACTAGCGGCACTTGGAGTGTGAGCTCCTGGCACCATGACAGAGGAGTCTGGCGCACAGCGAGGGAAGTCAACCGAGCAGAATACCCAGCGTCCAACTCAAACTGACTCACCTACGGTACCTCACGGACATGTCTGCAAGTTTCTTCATCCAGGGGGAGGGAGTCAAGTGGCAACCAGCTTTGACGGGAATTTACCGCACCTATCATGTTAGGGTGTGGCTCAGATTCACGGCAACCGGATCAGGCCAATCGCTTAGCAGAAGCCACAGCGGATCGGCAGCCTATACCCATCCTGGAGATCGGATCGGAACATCCCTAATAATAATAATAATACATAATAGGGTAAAAAGTCCGGTCCTGTGTGTTTGTTTGTTTTAACTACTCCATCACTGTTGTGCTGAATGACCACAGAGGAGGAATGATCTGCTAAATCTTTCAGTTGAGCAGGGCAGTGCTAATAGAGCCTCCTCAGTGTCCTTTGCTCTGCCGCAGATGTCGGGCTGTCCAGCTCATTGCCAATGACAGAGCCTGCCTTCCTCACCAGTTTGTCCAGGCGTGTGGCGTCCTTCTTCTTGAGGCTGCTCCCCCAGCACACTACTGCATACAAGAGGGCACTAGCTACCACAGTCTGGTAGAAGATCTGTAGCAGCTTCTCTGTACTCGCCACCATGATGATGCACTGTTGACAAAGCCAAACTGAACTGTTCTGTGACACCGGGCCATCGTCTGTAGTTGATCTGTTGATTTGAATAGACCTTTGTGGTGAGATGATTACGATGTGGACAGGATGGGAAGGCGGAATATACAAAGGGAAGAGTGAAGGCCGAAGGGAGGGTTTGTTCGACTGATTTGTCATCTGCTCTTCCTTCCACCTGCTCCCCCCTCTGCTCCCCTCCCCCCCTGTCATGCATCCTGCCAAGGGGGAAATACACCCTGATGTCTGAGGACAACAGCGGAGGAAGGATGGCTAGGGGGGAGGCGTCTAGAAGATGGACATGAATGAGAAAGAGATGTTAAATAGATGCATGCCATTGCGTATTTGGAGGTGCTGGAGCTTACCACTGGGACTGCTGGCTGTATGCAAATGGGAAACAGATTACTCCTGCTGCATTTCCTATTCATATATTTGCAAGGTGACTTACTTCCGACAAAACAGATGATCAGGAGATACTCTTCACTCCGTTTTCCTCCTTCAGTCTCACATCAGCATGGCGGAAGTCTCGAAAATGTTTGCATGGCCAGCTCCATTTAATCCATTTTGCTGTCAGAACCCCCTTAAAGCATCTCAAAGTGGAGTGTAGATGCGGGACAAACAGGATATGGGAGTCACACTTGAATTACACAATACATCTTTGCTTTTTTCTTCTGATGTGATCTGTGATGTTCAGCCATTAAAAGAAAGACAAGCCTTGTTGCTGTAGCAGGTGTCATTGCTCCTGCAAGGTCGCTTTTTGTTTCTCCATCTCAGTTTGTCATGTCTTCACCAGAAAATGAAAGGAATGCAGCATCAAGTGAGGGCGAGGGGGGGGGGTCAGTCCTTGGCTTTTTAATGTTGGGGGACATTCAATATTGTAGAATACAACCAACCACTGCTTTAAGATAATAACTCTATGATCTTCTACTGATGTTCTAAGGTTGTTTCTGAAAAAGACATGACTGGCCCATAATGTTAAGAGAGCGGCAGAATACCTGCAAGTATTCTGAAGCCGACAGACCAGTTATTCGCCCATGTCCAACAAAAATGAGTCCTGTCTCTTAACCGATAGAGACCACTGAGTGATAATTGGAAAGTGGAAGCATTACAAGATAACAGGTTCACTCTGGAGCCCCATGCAAGATCCCACGGTTGATTTTGAGAAAGATGAAGGATGAGGCCAGAATTACACAGAAGGATATGGTTCGTGATCTCAAGGAAGTCAGCAACACAATCACCAAGACAATCGTCAGTATCGCGTGTTGCTTTAATTAAGGTTTGCCAGTGAACACCTGAATTATTCAGACAAGGCCAAGATGTAAAAAAATGACACGCTCAGATGAGACCAACATTGAGCTGTTTGGGATCCATTCATTTTCTACGCCGCTTACTGACGCCTAGTGACCAGAAAACTACATGTAACTTGTCTTTAAATATTTTTTGACTAATAATAGTCCATAGTCAACCACAAAAAAAGAGTAATTTCTTTAAAAAAATACATTTTCCAAAAAAAGGGGGGGGGGAGAGAGTGAGGGAGGGAGTTATTGAGGGAGCCATGTTCAATGGACATCTAACAACATGCCGAGATTGCCGAGAATGCACACAACTTAAGGAAGCAGGAAAAAAAATTCAAATTGTGCACCAGCTGCAAAATCTACATGATGATATGGAGGAACAGGGGAAGCCAAAAGTACTTGATGTCAAAGACATTAAGGATATGGACAAATCCTGAATATAACGTCATCTCAACAACAAGAAAATAAAACACACAACATGCCCAACACACAGAGTTGATGCACCTTGAAGTCGTTGACGATCGACAGTACCGACTTGACCAATAAGTTATTACAAAATACAAATGCAGAAATTGTTCATGAATTGTGCAATTAAGTCAACTTACCTCAAATTTCTCAAGTATTTATATATTTATATTTACTCTGAATAAATTCGCCTTACTTATTCTGTATTGGATGTCTACACTTACTCTAATATTGCAACTTTCTATTTGTTACTTATTTGTTTTTAACATTTATTTGAACATAAAAACCAAATTCCTAAATCTTATGGTTTGGTTGTTAGTATGGGGAAAACATGCCTCTACCAGCAGGGGGCACTACTCGTTACTCACAGTGATCATGAGCATTGCGATTTGTTTCTTCTCTCAGAGGAGCAAAGTGATTCTGATACAACAGGCTCGGCTTAAGCCACAAGGTCCAGTCAAAGGTCAAGGTGCTTGTCTACTTCCTGTCATTTTCCCCCCTGAAGTGGCTCCTAAATGGTGGTCGGTGAGAGAAGACGTTGCTGATGCGATGGCGAAATATTAAAGCTGAGGGTGCAACTCAGGGTGGCGGAGGTTGTTTAATTTGACTTCTTTGTTGAGATTTCTCCCTGAGACAGTGTCGGCAGCATCAGCAGATTCTCTCCATTGGCATGAAATTCCCGGGACAAGTGTCCATGTCAGCACTTTCTGGCCCCTCGGTCGGTGTGTGAAAGGACATCATCACATTGGTCTGCTGCAGTAAGCCCACATTGTGTGTGTGTGTGTGTGTAGTGCTTTGCAAGGAGGATGAAAAGTAGGATAACTTGTACTCTTCAGTTGACAGATCATGTTGCTCCAATCCAAATGTCATCGCTCCTTTGACCCGAAGCTTGCTCGCGTAACGACAATGGCGCAAATCCAGTAAGAAGCTTCTTAATATAGTCGGAGTGTAGATCTCGTAAGCATACATAAAACACATGGATGATGTTACTGGGATTGCAGTCACTGGAGCGCAGACCTAAACCTCTGATTGGTTTGAATTAGGAAGAAGTCATACTATTGTAAAAAGAAGTGAAACAAGTCAAGGTCAAAAAGCATTTTTATATGGGTTTATTAATGTAATATTTTAACATTGTTAAGTTTGCAGCCTTGATTACGGCACACATTCGCTGTGGCATTGTTTCGATAAGCTTCTGCAATGTCACAAGATTTATTTCCATCCAGTGTTGCATTCATTTTTCACCAAGATCTTGCATTGAGTCTGACCGCTGTGCAAAGTCTTCTCCAGCACATCCCAAAGATCTCAGTGGGGTTAAGGTCTGGACTCCATGTGTGAAAATGATGACTCCCTGAACCATTCTTTCACAATTTGAGCCCAATAAATCCGGAAATTGCCATCTTGGAATATGCCCGTGCCATCAGGGAAGAAATCCACTGATGGAATAACCTGCTCAGTCAGTACATTCAGGTAGTCAGCTGACCTCATTGTTGAATGTTGCTGAACCTAGACCTGACCAACTGCAGCAACCTTGTACCGATTCACTAAGTTAAATCCAGGTGGTGACTTTTTTCTTTTGGCCAGGCAGTGTATTTCACATTAAATAAATAATAAATAATAATAAATCATGTGGCCGCACGGTGGCTGAGTGGTTAGCACATTGGCCACACAGTCAGGAGATCTTGAAGACCTGGGTTCAAATCTCCGTTGGGCATCTCTGTGTGGAGTTTGCATGTTCTCCCCGGGTACTCCGGTTTCCTCCCACATTCCAAAAACATGCATGTTAGGTTAATTGGTGACTCTAAATTGTCCATAGGTATGAATGTGAGTGTGAATGTTTGTTTGTCTATATGTGCCCTGCGATTGACTGGCGACCAGTCCAGGGTGTACCCCGCCTCTCGCCCAAAGTCTGCTGGGATAGGCTCCAGCATCCCCGTGACCCTAATGAGGATAAGCGGTACAGAAAATGAATGAATGAATGAATAAATCATGTTGTTATAGCATTTTAGTGGTAAATTATATTGCAATAACAGGCTTTCATTGCAAACTATCACGTTTCAAAAATAAGTTTTAGTGCTTTTTAGTCAGTTTTATGGCTTCATGGCAAAATGTCTATTTTTGTGCTTTCATGGCAAAACTTGGCGTTTCCGTGGTAAATGAATGTTTTCACAGCAAAATAGAACATTGAAGTGTCAGGATGAAGTGTTTACATGGCACAATATAGCCTTTACATGACACAATGTAGTGTTTTTTTGGCACGTTATCACATGGAAACGAATTTTCAGAGTGAATAAAGCGTCAAATTACAATGTTTTTATTACAAAATCCCACAACTACTAAAGTTGAGGATGCACGTTCCCCTAACAGACTGTTGGGGTTGCTGCTAACATACACAGTACGTGTGGAATCTACTGAATCACTATTAGCGTTTGGCCTTGGCCAAGGTATTCTTTGAGTGCTCTTGTTCCCATGAAAGCAGTTCACCAAGGTCGTCGTCCCCTTCAAGATCCTCTGGGAACTCTTGTCACATCCTGTTTTCCTCCCTTCCCCCACTCACTCATCACGTTATCGCCACAAACATCTCAGCGATCACATCTGCTGCAGACTGAGCTTGTGGACGTACTGTATGCCCCTCCACCCATGTTTGTAGCTCTGCCATAAGTTCTGTATTGAATCTAACCCGAGCTCGAACGCATCGTTCCCTGTTGATTTTTACTTGTCAATTTGATAGCTACAGGTGTCTGTGCTGTGACAGTTCTTACGCGTCAAATCGGTGGCTTCAAAACAACACCCCGGGGAAGGGTTTAAAAAACAGCTCCATTTTCCTTTTTTGACATGGCAACGTCAATCCAGCCATCTTTTTTTGAAGCTCCTGTGTGTGTACCTGCTGCCTGCAGCCCACCTCTTCTTTATTACCACCCCATTACATCAGCAAAATCATGAAAGTCACTTTGCTCCCACAAGATGAATGAATATAAACTTTTTCATGGATTGAAGCGGATGTTTGTTTGGCTCCTTGTGGGAGGCTGTGGATTATACTGTAGTTTGGTTACTTCACTCTAATGAGCCCAAAACCTTAATCCACACCTCCTTGCTGCCAAGTCCTAACTTGACTGTATCACACTCTAGAGTAAGTTCAGAAAAAAGGATGAGTTAAATCTGCTAGTCAGCCAGCGAACCAGTAAAACCAACTCCATACATGAGGCTTACTTTTCTGGTTTTAGTGAAGCTTTCTATGACGTGCATGCGGTAGCCTACATAAAAATCCCAGAATCCGCTAGATGATGTCATCATCTAATATACACAGCATTTGCATAGGATGTTTTAAAATGCTTAAGGAGTAAAACAAACTCGCAGGAGAGACGCAGATTGAGTAAAAACACCTTAATTACGTTTAGAACTACGAGTAAACTTGATTTTTGGTTGTTTATTTCTAATCGGTTATCAAGTCATCAAAATAAGATAACAGTTATTTGATCTCGGCCTTCCCCGTGCGTGGGTGGGTTTTCTCCGGGTACTTCGGTTTCCTCCCACATTCCAAAAACATGCATGTTAGGTTAATTGGCGACTCTAAATTGTCCATAGGTATGAATGTGAGTGTGAATGTTTGTTTGTCTATATGTGCCCTGCGATTGACTGGCGACCAGTCCAGGGTGTACCCCGCCTCTCGCCCAAAGCCAGCTGGGATAGGCTCCAGCATCCCCGTGACCCTAATGAGGATAAGCGGTACAGAAAATGAATGAATGAATGAATGATCTCGGCCTTCCTTTCATAAAAAAAGTGTAGTAAATGACTAACAATAAAAACAACATAATAAACACACCCACCTTTTTTATCCAGGCTTACTGATGATGAAGAAACATTTGCGTTTTAGATCCCGCTGTGTAAAACAGGACGAGCTGCACCCCCACGCATGCGTGATTCATTTGCACTTGGGATGCCTAGAGCTCCACATTATGCTCTCGGTGTGGCACGGAAACTGTACACTTCTGGCTTGTGACTGCCTTTGGGCGGGGCTGACAACAAAGTACAAATATGACAATAAAGTCATGATTATGAGGAAATAGACACACACAGAAAAAGAAAAAAACTGTTGTAATTTTATGAGAATAAAGTCAAAATATTGAGAAAGAAAGTCATATTCTAACAAAAATTGGAAATGTATTCTAACAATAAAAATGTCATTTTTTGACAAAAAAAATAATTTAATTTTATTAACATCTTCTTTTCCTTTGGGCTTATCCCTTCAGGGGTCGCCACAGCGAATCAATTGCTTCCATCTAACTCTGTCTTCTGTATCCTCTTCTCTTGCGCCAACTACCTTCATGTCCTCTTTCACTACATCCATAAACCTCCTCTTTGGTCTTCCTCTAGGCCTCCTGCCTGGCAATTCAAAACTCAGCATCTCTCTTCTGGACACGTCCGAACCATCTCAGTCTGGCCTCTCCGACTTTACCTCCAAAACCTCTAACATGTGCTGTCCCTCTGATGTGCTCATTCCTGATCCTGTCCATCCTGGTCACACCCAAAGAGAACCTCAGCATCTTCGTCTTGCAGCTGTGCCTCCTGTCTTTACCTCAGTAGCACTGTCTCTAGACCAAAAAACATTGCTGGTTTCACCACACTTTTGTGGTGAAACACACCTTTCCTTTCATTTTAGCGGAAACTCTTCTATCACACACCACACGCTTCTTCACCTCTTTTCCACACTTTCCATTGCTCTGGACTGTTGACCTTAAGTACTTAAAATCGTACATTTTCTATATCTCTTCTTTCTGTTTTCTTTCTCTTCCTCTTGAGTCCCTCTCATTTACACACATGTACTCCGTCTTACTGCGGCTAACCTTCATTCCTCTCCTTTCCAGTAGAAACCTCCACCCCTCAAGCTTCTCCTCCACCTGTTCCCTGCTTTCACTACATATCACAATGTAATCTGCAAACATCATAGTCCATGCAGATTTCTGTCTAACCTCGTCCGTCAGCCTGTCCATCACCATAGCAAACAAGAAGGGGCTCAGAGCTGATCCCTGATGGAGTCCCACCTTCACTCGGAACTCCTCTGTCACACCTGCAGCACACCTCGCTACTGTCTTACAGTCCTCGTACATGTCCTGCACCGCTCTAACATACTTCTCTGCCACTCCAGACTTCCTCATACAATACCACAGTTCCTCTCTGGGCACCCTGTCATAAGCTTTCTCCAGATCTACAAAAACACAATGCAGCTCCCTCTGACCTTCCCTGTACTTCTCCATCAACATCCTCAAAGCAAATACTGCATCTGT
>QODF01000003.1:3627079-3640499 GCA_024372805.1 Oostethus manadensis | reverse complement strand
GTACCGTCAAGTGTTGGGTGAGAACCTCCTTCCCTCAGTCAGGGCATTGCAAATGGGTCGTGGTTGGGTATTCCAGCATGACAATGATCCAAAACACACGGCCAAGGCAACAAAAGATTGGCTCAAGAAGAAGCATATTAAGGTCATGGAGTGGCCTAGTCAGTCTCCAGACCTTAATCCCATAGAAAATTTGGAGGGAGCTGAAGATTTGAGTTGCCAAACATCAGCCACGAAACATTAATGACTTGGAGAGGATCTGCAAAGAGGAGTAGGTCAAAATCCCCCCTGAGATGTGTGCAAACCTTGTGGCCAACTACAAGAAACGGCTGACCTCTGTGATTGCCAATAAAGGTTTGGCCACCAAGTAGTGAAGCACTTTTTTCAAAGGGATCAAATACTTATTTCCCTACTGGAAATGCAAATTAATTTATAACTCTTTTTGAAACGCATTTTTCTGGATTTTTTTTTGTCATTGTTGTCTCTCAGTGTTCAAATAAAGCTACCATTGAAATTATAGACTGATCATTTTTTTGTTAGTGGGCAAACTTACAAAATCAGCTGGGGTTCAAATAGTTTTTTCCCTCACTGTATGTCAGTGGGGTTGATAAATTAATTTACTAGCGTTCCAGGCCTAATGGAATGGATCACGTTTTAATCTTGCAAGATCTTTTGACACTCTTTATATCTACATGTGTCGCTTTACCAAATATGAATGTGGGCCTTTCATATTTCATTCTTTCATCCTTTCATTTTTCACTGTGTGGCCCACGCTGGTAAATGTGTCTACACACCTGGCCTAAGTAGGTTTTGGGCCATGCTAGTAATAAAGAGAAGAAAGCAGCAATGAGCTAATTATACTGCTGCAACCTTTCCAGCGTTTTTTGAGCTCGCTTTGCATGCACCTCCTCACCTGCGGGAAGCATAGCAACAATAAAACATGTAAACGGAGGCAGACACCTCTGGAGGCGGGCAGCCCTGTCAGAACGGCTGATGTTTTCTGTCCGGGGCTAATATGTGGATGGAGATGAACAGAGGAACCCAGGTGGAGGAGGCCTCTGTGTGTGTGTGCAATTCAATCAAAGGCAAGTCACATCTGCCTTGCTGCCCGCTCTATTCTTCTTAATTTCACTTCAATACGCACAGCTCCCGCCATGAATGACAGATGAGAGGCAGCATCAGACCTTAAATTTTTGGTTTTTAGGCTATCCGGTGCATAAAAAGTTTGATGTGTATCATCACACACTTCATCAAAACTTCTGCCATTAAAATAATTGTAATAATGTCCGGTGTGACATTGCTAAAACAATAAATAGCCAAAATGCCAATAAAATATTGCATTTCAGTGGTATATTTTACAGTCTTCCTGGACAATGAATAAGACTCTATACCATCCAGTAGTAAGTTATACTGTTTTCAGGGCAAGTCATACCTTTTACGCTCCCATTTTCAATATTTGGTTTTCATCAAAATTTTGCCCTAGTTTTTGTACACTGTCTTGTTTTTCATAGAGTATTGCACGTAACTAACTTATCCATTACCTTGTACTGTAAATCTGTACTGAGTCTGAGTGCCCAATCAAAGCAGTCTCCACATTGCTGACTCACTGTGCATATGCGTGTTTTATTGAGTGTATAAATAACCTGCCATGGGGCCAAAGAAAGTTGCGAGTGCCTGCAATTGAAGGTGAGAAACACTACTGAACTCAATCTAGCCAGAATGTACAACAAGTCCACAATAAGTTCCATCCATTCATCATTAATCTTTTTCACATTGTTTTCTGCATGTAAAACTATAATTATTCTTTATACAATTTATTTTTGTTCATATTTTTATGTGTCTTGTAGGTATTGATATAATTTCCTATAGAAAAAATTGCGTCCGTTTTTATGTTTATGTTTATGTCATTATTTTTATTAAAAAAGTATGTCAGTGTTGAATTATAATATGACAAAATGTAGCATTTCATTGGTATATTTTAATGTTTTCATGTTAAAATACAGCATTTCAGGATTACATTTTGGTGTTTTCATGTCAAAAATATAACATTTCAATGGTGAACTGTAGTGATTTCATGGCAAAATATGGCATTTAAATTATAAATGTTTTCAGTGGTATGTTTTTGTGTTTTCCTGTCAAAAATATAGCCTTTCAGTGGTACATTTTTGTGTTTTCATGGCAAAATATAGCGCTTTATTGGTAAACTTTAGTTCTTTTTGTGGCAAAATTCAGTGCTTTAGTGGTGAATTTTATTCTGTTTTCAAGGCTCATATTGGGTTTCCAAGGTAAATTATTGTGTTATCAAAGCAAATGTTGTTTTTATAGCAAAAGCTGTTTTACAAAATTGTACAAATGGCACAATCCAGCATTTTACTGGTTAATTATAAATGCACAAAACATGGCATTTTCATGGTAAACAACAGCATTTCAGTGGAATGTGTTAGCATTTTCATGTGAAAAATATTGTATTTCAAATGATGGTGTTTTCATGGCAAAGTGTAGCGCTTTAATTGTAAATTTTATTTTTTTTGTGGCAAAATCCAGCATTTCAGCGGTCAATATTAATTTGCAAAAAAGGCATATCGGTGGTGAACTATGGCAAAATATAGTGTTTCAGTTGTAAATGTGTTTTCATGGCAAATATTGTGTTTTCAAGGCTCATATTGGATTTCCAAGGTGAGGTATTATGTTATCAAAGCAAATTTTGTTTTTATAAGAAAATCTAAGTTTTAAAATCTTAAGCTATCATTTGTTTCATGGCACAATATATCATTCACATGACAAAATATATTGTAGTGTTAAATTGACACAGTGGCATAATATGGCAATATTGCAGTGCCAAAACAACAGCAGACTTTCACTATGACATACATTAGTTTTGTGATTTGCTGCAATAGGGGTGGTGCGTGGGGGATGAGATTTTCTCTCCATTTGGGCCAGCCGTGATTAGACGAGTCCGTGTCTGAGTTTAATCCCTGTTGGAAGGAGCATCAAGTTGCATGCGTAGGGCACACACACACACACACATGTCGACATGCTCACTGTTTGACATCCAGATGTATTTCCCTCTCACTCTGTTTTTTTTTTTTAACGTGTGAGGAACTGCATCTGCATCATGCAGCTGACTGGCATGGCACTCTCCCAAGCTGCTTACTGACGGACAGATTTAACCTGCATTCATTTCACTCACACATTCCTTTGTTTGACACATACACACACACACACACACACACACACACACAATGACGCCAGCAGGGGTTGGAGAAAATAAAAAAAGCAGAAAGAAATAACATTGTCTTTCAATCCTGTATGATGTACTTCTCTGTGTCCCTTTTCTATTCTCCATTTTTACTTTACATATAGAAACAAAATGAGGAAAAACATCCCGCTCCCTCCTTGCACCTGCTGGACATCTGCAACAACATTTACCACATTCTAATAATGCAAATCTAATGCAAATAAATAACTGAATTACAATAATAACATTTTATTCATTAGAATAAAGTCCAAATGATATCAGGATGAATTTGATATTTTAAAATTAACTGTAATACATGAACAAATTTTTGAATTTTTGTATTTTTTTCTAAAAAAAAGACTTCATTTTATCAGCGTCATGCCGAAATATTGCTGTAAATGAATTTTGTATTAAACACTGTGTAATATACAGTATGTACAGTAAATATGGACATTTTGGGTCATAATTTTGTTAGGATAAAGTCAAAACTTTATTCTATTAGTTTTCAGAAAACTAATAGAATATCAAATATTATGAAGTTATTTAAAAACAACCAAAAAGTTGTCATATTACAAATAAAGTAATTTAAACTTAATGCTCTAATATTACAATAAATACTTCTACAAAAAAAAGTTGAAATATTACGAATACAAGTAACATAGTTCACAAATAAAAATAAAATAGTTTTAGGATTAAAAATTATGCAATTTTATGAGAATAAAGATGAACTTGACAATAAAATAGTCACTTACTAGAATAAAGTCAGAATATTAAAGGAAAAATTCATCATTTTGGTAGAAAAGAATTAGATTTAAAGGAAAACTGCACCTTTTGGGGGGGAATTTTGCTCATCATCCACAAAGACACCGCTAAGAATGCACCTAACTGGACACACCTATTCTGCCTAAAAAGCCTTCTGAAAAAGCATCTAAAAAGCACTAACAACGCTCCCTTCACATTCTGTACAATGTGACCAGCATATTAACTAAGCTACAGCGACATTGTTATTATTATTCTTATTAAAGTTGTTATGCCAAATAACTACATTGCTGGTGTAGTGACGCCTCGCTACACCACGCTGGCTAGTTACTAGCCGGCTAGCGACTCGTTTCACCATACACTTTCACCACACGAGTGAATTAATGATAGGTGTAGGTGTTTGTTTCTATGTTCCTATGTGAAGAAAGGACATTCATGTAATGCTCAAAAGGACCAAAATGCGGCAAAATACTGTAAGTATTACATGTTATCAGTATGTACCTGTTACTACACGATCACAGCATCTACAGTTTATAACACCAAAAAATTACGTGGAGGTTTTTATAGGTGGAATAGCAGTGTGCCATTAATGAGCTGGCTCGCTTTTATCTGTTTTTATATTTGTCTTTAATTATGAAATATCTTTACAACACACAGAAAAGAGAAAAAAATGTGTGTTTCTGCAAATGTTGGGCAAAATTACCCAAAAAAGTGCAGCTGTAAAGTGTAATATGATACACTGTAAGTTGTCATTTTTTCAAAACAAAAGTCAGACTAATAAGTAATGTTGTAATATTACGAGAAATAATTTTATGCATATGTGGTAATATTCTTTTATTATTCTTTAAAAAAATATCTTACAAAAATTAAAAGTTAAAGAACCCCCCGGGTTGGGAGGCAGCGCGCTCACTTCTCAGACTGCGGCAGGGATCGCGTAGCGTTTCAGACTACGCCATTGAGTTCCGCACCCTCGCAGCCGAGAGCGAGTGAAATGCCACGGCGCAGCTGGGCGTGTTTCGCTCAGGTCTTTCGGACCGCATCCGGGACCACATGATTCCTTTGGCTACTCCGGAGACTCTCGACGGACTCATCGCCCTCGCCGTGTGCATAGAGGGACGCCTCCACGACCGGGAGGAGGACTGGAGTCAGCACCGCGGATGTGACCGGGCGAGCTACTTTCCTGGCAAGCTCGGCAACGGAGCGCCCACCATTCGTCACCGGCTCCCCGTGGACGTCGACCGTGGACGAGTCCATGCAGCTCGGAGGAGGCCGACTCACAGCGGCCGAGAGGAACCGGCAACGGAGGTTGCGTCTACTGCGGCCAGGCGGACCATTCCATCGCCGACTGCCCCTTCTGTCCGGACGGCCGCCGCCCACGAGCACCACAGCTGCCAGGTGCGAGTTCCCGGGAGCACTCGTCCCCTCCCCTCGAGACCGCTCGTCGTTGGAGCCCACGACCAGCCGTCTCCAGCTGGCAGGTACCCTCTCGTGGGACAACCAGAACATTTCCATTAGTGCATTTATTGACTCGGGGGCGGACGATTGTTTCTGAGATGAGGCTTTAGTGAAGCGACTCGCTATTCCGGTAGCTAGATTGCCGCCCCCCCAAGCTCGTTCGCTCCTTGGATGGGCGTCCCCTGGCCGGTGTCACTCACCAGACACATGCTCTCACCCTCCGCCTGTCCGGCAATCATACTGAAATCATTACGTTTTTCGTTATCCCCTCTCGTTCCGCGCTGGTGGTTTTAGGCCTCACGTGGTTCATAAGCACAACCCCCAGATTGACTGGACCAAGGCCACGATTTGGAGTTGGAGAGTGTTCTGTCATACACACTGTCTCGGCCTCCACAACTCGCCCGCTCGAGTCAAGACTCTGGAGGTTATAGATCTGTCCCAGGTTCCCACGGTTTACCACAACCTCCGCGAGGTGTTTAGCAAGGAGCAGGCCCAGTCACTCCCGCCTCATCGTCCCTACGATTCCGGACGCGGTACTTCCCTCCTCCCGTCTTTATAATATCTCTCGGCCTGAGAGGGAGGCTCTCGAGGAGTACATCTCCTCCTCCCTCGCCTCTGGTCTCATTTGCCTGTCCTCGTCACCTTTTGCCGCGGGGTTCTTCTTCGTAAAGAAGAAAGGACAACTCACTGCGGCCCTGTATAGACTACCGTGCCCTGAATGAAATCACCATCAAGAACAGGTACCCGCTGCCCTTGCTAGATTCGGCGTTCACGTGTCTTCACTCGGCTCGCTGGTTCTCGAAGCTCGACCTCCGCAACGCCTACCACCCGGTGCGGATTCGCGACGGCGACGAGTGGAAGACGGCTTTTAATACTCCGCTGGGGGACTTCGAATATCTCGTTTGCCGTTTGGTCTTACGAACGCACCGGCGGTATTTCAGAGCTTCTTAAACGATATATTGCGGGATATGATCAGCCGATTTGCGTTCATTTACCTGGATGACATTTTTAATTTTTCCCAGACACTTGAGAAGCACACCCAGCATGTCCGATTTGTTCTCCGGAGGCTCCTTGAGAATAAGCTATTTGTTAAGGCGGAGAAATGCGCTTTTCACTCCACCTCGGTTCCCTACCTGGGTTTTATCGTTGGAAAGGGACAGCGTACGACCGACCCAGCCAAGGTTCAGGCTGTGGCTGAGTGGCCCGATCCTACTTAAAGGAAGCTGCTCCAACGGTTCCTTGGGTTCGCCAACTTCTACCGACGGTTTATCCGAGACTTCAGCAAGGTGGTGGAACCGCTCACGAGGCTCACATCCATCAAGGTACGTTTTGCATGGACTCCGGAAGCTAATACCGCGTTCATCAAACTTAAGACTTTATTTACCAGTGCTCCTGTTCTTCGTCACCCTGATCCGTCTTCCCAGTTCTTTGTAGAGGTGGAGGCCTCCGACACCGGCGTGGGGGCCGTCCTTTCCCAGCGCTCCGCCGAGAACGGGGAGCTGCACCCCCCTGTGCCTTCTTCTCGCGTTGCCTGACCTCAGCAGAGCGTAATCACGACATTGGCAACAGAGAACTTCTGGCGGTAGTCCTGGCACTGCAGGAGTGGAGGCACTGGCTGGAGGGCGCCGAACTTCCTTTTGTCGCATTTACAGACCACAAGAACTTGGCATATCTTCGCACGGCCCAGAGACTCAACCCTCGTCAGGCACGGTGGGCGCTATTCTTTACACGCTTCAACTTCACTATTACGTTTTGGCCAGGTTCCCGAAACAGCAAGCCAAACTGCCTCTCCAGGATATATTCACCACCAGTAGAGGACACCCGCCTGGAGACTATAATTTCCCAATCCCAGATTCTGGGAACTCTACAATGGGATGTGGAGAGGCAGGTTACGGAGACCCTGGAGGACTACACCTCGCCAGAGGAATGCCCGACGGGTTGACTATTTGTGGTCCCCAGGCTTCGCCCGGAGGTCTTTCTCTGGGCACACGGATCTAAGATGGCCTGCCACCCCGGCGTAGCCCGCACGCTATACCTACTCTCTCAACGGTTCTGGTGGCCATCATTTCGAGCAGATGTGAAGAAGTTCGTGCCCACCTGGAATAAGTCCTCCCACAAGGCGGCCGCGGGACTTTTGCGTCCACTTCCCATCCCTTCCCGCCCATGGTCCCATGTAGCACTGGATTTCGTTTCGGGACTTCCCCCCTCCAACGGGAACACGGTGGGGCTTACGATTGTCGACAGGTTCTCCAAGATGGTCCACTTCATTGCTCTTCCTAAGCTGCCATCGGCCCTTGAGACGGCGGAGCTACTGGTGACACACGGGTTCCGGCTACATGGTATTCCCTTGGACATCGTTTCAGACAGGGACCGCCGTTCACCTGCGCGGTATGGAAGGCCTTTTGGGGGGCTTTGGGCGCCTCTCCCAGTCTGTCCTCGGGGTACCATCCGCAGACCGGCGGCCAGACGGAACGTGCAAATCAGGACCTGGAGGCCGCTATCCGCTGCGTGTGCCATCAGCAGCCGGCATCGTGGTCCGTGAATCTCCCGTGGATCGAGTATTCCCATAATACTCTCACCAGCTCCGCAACGGGTATCTCTCTATTCCATGCTGCCTATGGATATCAACCTCCGGCCTTTCCATCTCTCGAGTCGGAGTCGGCCGGAGTCGCCTCAGTTTCCGCCCATCTACGACGTGCCTGCCTGGCCTGGCGCAACACACGGGCAGCGCTGTCTTGCATGTCGGAACGGAACCAGCGACTGGCTAATCGTCACAGCTCGGCGGAACCCGAGTACAAGCCGGGGCAGAAGGTTTGGCTGTCGACCCGCAACCTTCCACTCCACTGTTGCTTGAGAAAGCTCCAACCGCGTTTTATCGGCCTATATTCCATCGAGAGGGTCTTCAGTCCATCGGCGGTCCAACTCCGGCTCCCGGACTCCCTCAGGTTACACCCTACTTACTGTGTCTCTCTCCTCAAGCCAGTCGCCACCAGTGACCGTTGCCCGCCCGAAGTGCCTCCTCCTCCTCCTAGGCTGATTGATGGGCACCCAGCGTTTACAGTCAAGGCCATCTTGGACGTGAGAAGAAGGGGCAAGGGTTACCAGTTCCTGGTCAACTGGGAGGGGTACATCCCCGAGGACCGTTCATGGGTACCGCGCGCTCTTATTCTAGATCCTGCCCTCCTCTCTGATTTCTACACCCGCTTTCCGGAGAAGCCGGGTAGGCCGCCATGGGGGCGTCCGTTAGGAGGGGGGGTACTGTTACTTTCTCGTATGTTGACTTTTGTTTTTTCTTTGCCTTCTCCTGGGCGTGTGCTTTTGGTTGCAGGAGCTGCCACGGCAACTGGAGGCGGGACCACATGACGCACCTGCACGTAATCTGCGGACACCCTTTATAAACAGAGGGCTCGCACCTGGGAGACGCTGGATTATTCTCTTCCACTCGGGAAGGATCACGTACGGACTTGCACGTTTTCCCTTTTCCGACTCTCCTGTTGTTCCTGCAGTTCCGGACTCCAATCCAGCTTCGCTCCAGCGTCTCCCAGACGGTACGTACCGTGACCCGGTCTACCCCGTTGGCTATCCCGAGGCTCGTGTGTGTCCCACTGCCCGTGGTGCCCTCCCCGTTCCTGCGCGACCGCACCTTCGCTTTCTGTTTTTTCTTGTTGTCTACATTAAAGACAAAATACACTGCCTCAAAACCTGCCTCTTCTGTCCACGTCCGAGGGTTCGCTCCTGCTGCAAACCTGTAACAAAGACATCTTAATAATTTTACTTCAAATTGGGTTGCAAAAGAAAAATGTACCAGTAGGACTAAACGGCCAGGAATAGGCGCCCCGCCTCAGATGGAGTACAACGACTCTTAAAACTTAGAAAAAAACACTAATTGAGAAATGGAACTGGTAAAGGTCTGATAATTCACTTTTAGTTTCAGTCTAGATCAGTGTTGATGTTGAAGTGACGTAAAAACTCAGGTGTAGCGTTTGCAGGTATGTACACATGAGCTACGGAAACTTTCACCTCGTCTTCCTTTCCACGCATTGCAGTGGCGCTCCAAGACGGCTCCTTGATATTCCTCCGCCTGTCTTGGCTGACACTTTTCTTATTGTGGCGGCGACGATGAAAAATCGCTTTCCTGCCGAGACGCCTTCTCAGAGGTGACCACCGCGCGATTAGTATGCGACGACGACGCCCGGCTGCGGCTGCAAACAAGAGAAGAGAAAATGAGAGTTGTGGAAAATATGATGTGTTGGCGAGCCCTGGGAAAGTAGGCGCTAATGTGCATGTCAGTCAAGCCTGAGCGGCGGCAGATAAAGCACAACACAACGATTGGCGTCCACTAACTGACCGGATGCCGTTTTGTGATGCACATCCATGCAAAGCAGGGACGCGCGCTCATCTGGAGACGTCATTCAAATGAGTGACACCAGAATGTACCAGTGGTCCTCAGCAAAGTTCACTTCAGGCATCTGCAGCGTTAGCCAATCATACTCATCATCAACCAATCCAATTCACAATCTTACAACGTAGCACAGTGGCCGAGTGGTTGTGTGAGCTTAGCCTTTGCCGCCCTTTTTCCTGCTCTGCTCTTTGCTTTTCTCTCTCTCTGTCCCTTCTTCAGCAGACAACCATGCAATGTTGCTATTGCTGCTGCTTTGACTCTTTGTCTGTCCCCTCTTAAGCCAGTGTTGTGGTTGCTTTTTGTTTAGATTGTATTTGCTTTTTTTGTGCCGTCTGTCCCCTCTCGGGTGCACACTGGTGTTGTTGACTTTAGTTGTCTTTTATCTCTGTTCTCACTGTGTGTCCCATCTTAACCAACTGTTGTTGCCTTTTGTGTTGTGATTTGCTTGCTCTGTCTGCCCCCTTTTAAGCCAAGTGCAAGATGATGTTGCAGCCCTATGCTTTTTTGCTCTGTTCTGTCTGTCCCCTCTTGAGCCAATGTTGCTGTTTTTGCTCAGTTCTCCCTGTGCCTTCTCTTGAACTAAGTATTGTTGCATTTCTCTTTGCTTTCTCTTTTCCCTCCGCCTGTCCCCTATTAAACCGTGTTTAAAGACCGCAAGACTCCAACACAGGATGCTAATATGCATCCTATGTGACACTGTCATCTATTCATACGCATTCACATTTGCTTTGACTTAAAATGTGCACTCAGTGTGGCATGAGGACACAGGTTTACTGTATAATTCTAGTCACTCTGCACCCAAACCAAAATCAAATGATTGATCCAACCTGCTTTGGAAGGAAAAAGTGTGCATCTGTGACATGTTGTGACACGAGTGACACACTTAGAAGTCAGCCCAGGCTGATGGTGGAAAAACCTCATCGAGAAAGAGGCGAACAATCACCGTATTGCAACAGCACGTCTCGCTCCACTCACATGCAACTACTTGGGGCTCTCTGCAGTTGAGTAACAAACACCCCGTTCCCTGCTGGAGGAAATGTTCCCTTTTGGCTGGCGATACATCGTCATCAAGTTCAAGTACACAGGCTTAACACTGTTGACCTTCTCTTCGCTAATGAGCCTTGTCAGTACACGTCGGGGAGACAATAGCAACAAGAGCCGACATAATGGTACCTTGGCGCAGATAGGTCCTTCATCATCATCAAACAACATGGTTTGATTTTTAAGGATGAGGATGATCACACTAGTTGGTAAAAACCCACAAGGAGTCTATGCTATGACGGCCACATTAAGTGTGCAGTGGGTCAGATTTTTGACAAATACCATGTGTACTGGCCCTTTAAAAATTGTTTTATCAACTACAGAACACACAACTGTAGCCTAACAAGTAATTTATTTTCATTGTTCCCTTTCATTCATAATTCAAAGGGTTTACTGCATATTCAATTCTAAAATTATAATTATATACAGTGAGGGAAAAAACTATTTGAACCCCAGCTGATTTTGTAAGTTTGCCCACTAACAAAGAAATGATCCGTCTATAATTTCAATGGTAGATTTAAACACTGAGAGACAACAATGACAAAAAATCCAGAAAAATGCGTTTCAAAAAGAGTTATAAATTAATTTGCATTTCCATGAGGGAAATAAGTATTTGATCCCTTTGAAAAACGTGCTTCAGTACTTGGTGGCAACATCTTTGTTGGCAATCAAAAGGTCAGCCGTTTCTTGTAGTTGGCCACAAGGTTTGCACACATCTCAGGGGGGATTTTGGCCCACTCCTCTTTGCAGATCCTCTCCAAGTCATTAATGTTTCGTGGCTGATGTTTGGCAACTCGAACCTTCAGCTTCCTCCACAGATTTTCTATGGGATTAAGGTCTGGAGACTGACTAGGCCACTCCATGACCTTAATATGCTTCTTCTTGAGCCAATCTTTTGTTGCCTTGGCCGTGTGTTTTGGATCATTGTCATGCTGGAATACCCAACCACGACCCATTTTCAATGCCCTGACTGAGGGAAGGAGGTTCTCACCCAACACTTGACGGTACATGGCCCCATCCATCCTCCCTTTGATGCGCTGCAATTGTCCTGTCCCCTTGGCAGAAAAACACCCCCAAAGCATAATGTTTCCACCTCCATATTTGACGGTGTTTTAGGAGTCATAGGCAGCATTCCTCCTCCTCCAAACACGGCGAGTTGAGTCAATGCCAAAGAGCTCAATTTTGGTCTCATCTGACCACAACACTTTCACCCAGTCTTCCTCTGAATCAGTCAGATGTTCAGTGGCAAACTTCAAACGGGCCTGTAGATGGACTTTCTTGAGCAGGGGGACCTTGCGGGCACAGCAGGATTTCAGTCCTTCACATTACCAACTGTTTTTGTGGTGACTATGGTCCCAGCTGCCTCGAGATCTTTGACAAGTTCCTCCCGAGTGGTTCTGGGCTGATTCTTCATCGTTGTCATTATCATTGAAACTCCACGAGGTTAGGTCTTGCATGGAGCTCCAGACCGAGGGAAAATGGCAGTTAATTTGTGTTTCTTCTATTTGCGAATAATTGTAACTGTTGTCACCTTCTCACCCAGCTGCTTGGCGATGGTCTTGTAACCCATTCCAGCCTTGTGTAGGTCCACAATCTTGTCCCTGACATCCTTGAAATGCTCTTTGGTCTTGGCCATGGTGCAGAGTTTGGCATCTGGATTGACTGATTGATTGCTTCTGTGGACAGGTCACTTTTATACAGGTAACGAGCTGAGAGGGCAGCCAATGTCAGCTCGTTACCTGTATAAGATCCACCTGTGAGCTAGAGATCTTGCTGAAGGAAAGGGGATGAAATACTTATTTCCTTCATGGAAATGCAAATTAATTTATAACTATTTTTGAAACGCATTTTTCTGGATTTTTTGTCATTGTTGTCTCTCAGTGTTCAAATAAAGCGACCATTGAAATTATAGACTGATCATTTCTTTGTTAGTCGGCAAACTTACAAAATCAGCTGGGGTTCAAATAGTTTTTACATATATATACACATGCACACACATACAAGGCACACCTGTGAAGTGAAATCCATTTCAAGTGACTACCTACCTAATGAGGCAATCAAAAAAGCAAAAAAAGTAAAGCATGATTTCACATGTTTACATGTGTTCAGTCTTACTTTTGATGCCTCAGTGAGCATCTACAATGTAAATAGTCGTGAAAACAAAGAAAACGCATTGAATGAGACGATGTGTCCAAACTATATACAGTAGTGTTTAAAAAATATAATATAGAAAACAAACAAGACCCAGCATTTATGATATGCACGTTCTTAAGGCTGTGCAACTGGGCCATTAGTTTGAAAGGGGTGTGTTAAAAAATAGCAGTGACCAATCAGTGATCAGCTCTGTGAAAAAAACGCTGTGAATCAGGTGCCCCCTATTAAGGACGAAACAAGCACTTGTTGAACATGCATTTCTCTTTGAAAGCCTGAGGAAAATGGGTCGTTCAAGATGGAGAGCAAAACCAGATACACGTGGCAGAAAACGGAGGACAACTATCAAAAGGGATAGAAGAATAACCAGAATGGAA